>PVKP010003837.1:0-22438 GCA_004027715.1 Plecturocebus donacophilus
CATCCCAGCGCTCTCTCAAGGGCCCGGGAAACCCCTCACCCCTATGGTATTGGAAATGCCTGCTCCAGTTCCCTGGCCTCTCCCTGCTCCCGGCGCCTGCTCTGGTGTCACCAAGCCGGGGCACAGTTGCAAACCAGCCAGGTGTATGCACAGTCAGCACAGTGCTGACATGCCAACACCCTCTGGTCTCCAGGGGCTAAGAGTGGCTCGGAGCTGGCCTACAGGCACCCCTCGGCAGACAGCCTGGGCTCTGTGAACAGCCTGTTGATTGTGGCAGGAGACAAACAATTTCCTGTGCAGGAAGGGGCAGGTCCAGGTGAAACCCCGTCTTTAAGCCAGGGATGGCCTGAAACCTGGGGCCCTGGCTGGCTGCCAGTTCGGTGTGGAGTTTGCCACCTGGAGTGAGAACTTCATTGATGCCTTTTGGCCAATTCAGTGTTGTTTTTTCCATGCCCGCCCATGACTGCCTCATGCAGTCAGCAAATCAGCATGCACTTTCTCTATTCTCAGCACAGAAAAAAATCAGACTCAGCCAGAAAGACACTTTTCAGGATGACCTGCCTGTGGAAAGGAGCTACCCACTTTGGGTCCCCTGAGAGCTGTTCTGTCACTCAATAAAGATCTGCTCTGGCCTGCTCACCCTCCAGTTGTCTGCATAACCTCATTCTTCCTGGATGTGAGACAAGAACCAGAGACCTGCTGAAAGGCAGGAACAAAAGGAGCTGTAACTTGCTCCTGGCTGGCTTGCTTGAGCTGTGGGTGGTGACAAGCTCACAGATGGTGGGAGTGAAGGGTGGTCACCCTTCTGGTGACCTAGACATCAGGATTCCTCAAACCACAACTGCTGTAACACTATAGCCCTCTGCCAGCCTGGGCAGCCACCTCACACAACCAGAAGCAAAGGCTGGGCCATCCAGCCCAGGAGCTGCCCAAGAGCTGTAACACAAACAGGTTGATATCAACCTCCCCCTTCCAAAACCTGTCCCCCTGCTCACTGGGCTGTGGGCCACGAGAAGGAGAGAAGAGCTGCAGCTCTTCTGGGATCCCAGACCTAGAGGCTCCCAGGAACAGGGATGTGACACCCTCTTTGGGGCTCTGCAGTTTCTGGCATCTCCAAGCTTTCTAGTGCCACTTGAGTTCCCCTCATTCAGACACTGGTGCCCTCAGCAGAAGCTGCTTGTATGTCTGGTTTAGCTAGCAACTGCACCTGTGCTTGGAGCGCCCTGCCCCACCGCAGCATCCAGCATGCCTTGCTGTGTGCAGTGCTGGACCTCACGCTCACTCACACACCCCATGGCCCTTGGTGCCTGGCTCATCTTTGGGAGGCATAGGATCCAGGCTGGTAGTGCAAGCCAAACACAGCCTGCCAGGCCAAGTGGAGGGAATGAGCCCAGCAGGTGTGAACAATACTCAAGCAGAAAGCACCACCAGCCACAGATTTCCAGGTGCCAAAGCAACCCTGAAAAAATCTTGCATCATAGAGCCTTCATTAAAACTTCTTGCATAAAGTCTACAGCCACTGGCAAATTATGTTGAAGAGTTTGACATGTGCTATAACCCTTCACCACATTTACAGTATTAGAAATATCCCAGGAAACCAAACTGGGCTATTAGCCTAAATTTTTATGTATAAAATCCATTAGAAGTTAAAAGTTGCTTGGTCAAAATATAATAAAGAGAAACAGTAGTGCAGTGCTAGCTTCTCATGAATAGCATACTTTATACACTTTACTAAGGTGGAAACTGTTAAAACATTTTACTAATTCCTCAGAGGTTTTTTTTCCTCTCCAAATTCAGCTTAGAAATCAATAAATACTAAGGGTGAGGCATATTCATGGGTAACGTCTTCTACTTTTTTGCTTTAATATAGAATTAAAGCTTCTCAGAATATAAAGTAATTTATTTCAGGCAACTGAATAAGTGCATTTGTATGTAGTTTCAGAGCAGATAAAAACAAAGTACTTTCTAAAGCCAAGTTGTTGAACAGCATGGGATGCTAAGCATATAAAGAGAGATTGCAGAAATATTCTGAAGCTGGATCTCATTGCAGCTATTTCTTCTACCCTCTTACTGTGTTTGCTTAATGCATTTTTCCTCTGAGTGACATTTTCTAAAGACACATTTCCCATTTAGCAAGGAATTACTATGTGCATAACAGGAGCACTGACATACCACATTTTATTTACTAAGCAGGAAGTCACCCTTCTCTGTAAGGAATGCACCATTAAATGTAAAATTTGATTTTGAAAGTAAATTTATATATTTTTTGATTTAGTAAGTAATAATTTTATTAACATTGTAATTTTAATAAGACTAGCATGTACTCAAGTTAGAACAATAAAGATATAGGTAGAAAGTATTATGCAAAAAAAGAATAATCTCTAGAATATCACCATACAGCCATAAGAATTTTATCAGGAAAAAAACACATGCATATTTGTATATATTTCTCTTTTTTATAGTTGAATGAATATAAAGCTCGAAGACTTGATGAAAAAATGTGGAAAAATAGAGACATGAATAAATGTATGGACAGATAGGCAGACAGAGAGAAGGGTTTATAAGAATGCAGTGCATACACACCCATGCACACATCCTAGGTAACATAAAGATAAATGTAATTTAACTTTAATTAATATCAATAAAATTGGAATTACTTTGAAGAACTGTAAATAATATTTTTGAAATAGTCATTATTAAAATCATTTAATATTTGAAAGTAATTATGCAAGCATCATATGGTATATTTTATATTGAAGCTTCAAACTTTAAACTTCCAAATAAATGAATGTATTGCCTCTTTATAAATTAAAAAAAAATGAACATTTATCTTTTCTTTTATCCTCTCATCTTCTCCAAGTTCCATTTACCAATGTTTGTCATTTGTGTTTGTTGATTTTTTTTTTATAAATGTTTTGATATCTTCTGTACTGTATTATTTCTTATGAGATATTGGGTCTAATTTTTATATTTTGTTTCTCTAATATTATGTAAACTCTGTTCACTCTGCTGTTTTCAAGTTTTGTTTTTCTTTCAGTCACTGTCCTTCAGTTATTTTGTTATTATATTACTTGATGTCATTTTTATTATCGTCTTACTACTTGGGCTATATTGTTGGATCTAGAAGTTTATATTTTCTATGAAACTTAGAAAAAATGTTGGCAGTTGTTCATTAATGTAATTTCTTACTTCTCATTTCTGACAGATTGCATGTACACTTCAAGGGCCATTAAGGCTTTTTTTAAATCAGTCATTTTCTTTTGCTGTAGACTTCAGTTTGTACGGTTCATTCATATTTTGTAGGTGTTTAATCTGCTGTTAGGCACATTTAATTACTTTCTGTGAAATAGCACATATTCTATTTTTAGCTCTAGAAGCTTCTTTTGTATATCTTCCAATTCTCTCTACATTTCTCTTAGATTTTCTTTTAAAGCCTTCAGCTATGAATAATAACTATTTTAAAAGTCTTTGTGTGTTAAATTAATCTTTGCTATAATTTCTAACTTGTTCCCAATATGGATATTTTTCCTGTCATTGAGTAAGATTTTTTTGTTTCCTGGTATGTTGAGTAATTTTTGAGACTAAATGATATGAAGTATCTTGACTCTAGTTAGAACTTGAATTCTGATAGCAACATCAAGATCTGAAAACTGCTCAATTTACTGATGGATTTTTGTCTAGCTTTGTGGAGTTTTACTGTGCTCATGCTCAAATTCAGCAAAGGCCCATTGATAGCCCACATGAAGTCAGTATTCAGTAAAAGCTAAAAGACACCTCATTTCTATTTCTGGAGCTATTTTCCTGCATAATTTCTTTCTCTTTGAATACTCTGTTTCACCAATCCCCCCTAACTAAGCCTCAACAGAATCTGTTCCCTTTGTTTTTAACTAATCAGGACCACTCTGCTCTTCTTGGGTTCATCTCTCCTATGCTTAAGTCTGGAAAATGACATCAGGTGGAACACTGGAGCAATCTGAGGATTCACCTTATTTATAGCCCTTATTTTATGGACTGAATTCCTATACTACCACTGTGCAATGTGGAAAAATAATAGTTTCATATATCTCATTCTATTTTTTAGCATTTTTTTGGGAGAAAATTACCACTAGGATTTAAACCAGTATTACCAGAACTTGAAATGAGATTTTTGTTTTCAAACTATTCTTTATAATATGAGCATTTAAAGATACAAATTTGGTTTCCATTGTTTAACTGTCTCACAAATTTTGATATGTAATATAAAGTACCATTCAATTTACATTAGACTACTGCGATTTATTTCTTGACCTTGGATTATCCAGAAGTGTACTTAGAAAAAAAATTCTAATTATTTGAGAGCTTCTCTAAATATCTTATTGATTGAATTGAATTCATATCTAATTAATTAGAATAAATTTAATTGAATTACATGTGGTCAGATAACATGCATTGCAAAATTTCAGTCTTAAAATTTGTTGTGATGCATTACTGTCATCCCAAATATGGTCTGTTTTGGTGAAGATTTCATGTGCACTTGAACACATATTCCAAAGTTGTTGGGTTGCTTCTAGTGCAGTTCAGGGGGTGATAGATTAATTCATCTTTTGTTTAATCTTTGACTTTATTTCACTCTAACTTTAAGGAGTATTTTTTCTAATATAATACTCTCTGTTGATCTTATTCATTTAAATATTTAAATATATCATGAGTTTCCTTTTTTCTTGGACACCATTGCATATAGTTAGGACAAATTTAACTTGTAACATTGTTCCCTGTAAGTTATATTTCTGTTTGCTCTTGCTTCTTTAAAGATTTGTTTTTCTTTTTCTTTGTTTTTTAAGCAGTTTGGCTATAATGTCTATGGATATAGTTTTCTTTGGTATTTTATTTGTTTGATGTTAACTGAACTGCCTGTATCTTTAATGTAATGCTTTTCAGCAATTTGAAAACTTGTTATTTTGACCATTATTTTTTCTAATTTATTTTTCTGCCCAATTTTATCTCTCCTTTTTTGTGACTACAAATAAACACAGGGTTGCATATTTTTCTACAGGTCAATGAACCTAATTTTTTTCTTTTTTATGCTTTTAACTCTCTTTTCTTTATTTTCAGTAGTTTCTACTGTCTGTCTTCACGTTCACTGAATCTTTCTTCTACCATTTTTAATCTGCTGTTAGGCTACTCAAGTGAATTGACAGTATCTTTTATTTTATATTTCAATTCTAAATGTATTTTTCTGTTTTTTTCCCCCTCAATTGAGAGTTAGTATCCCTTTACTCATTAAGATCTTATGTCCTTTAATTTCTTTATATATTTAATAAAATATGATTAAAATCCTTGGTTGCTATATCTAATTTTGATTACATTTTAGGGTCTGATTATTTTATCTGATTTTTCCCTTGACCACTGGTCACATTTTCTTTAACTTTTCTTCATTTCTAGTAATTTCTGTATTATATATAAGACATTATGAATGATACAGACTCCTGGTCCTATAATCTTCCCCTGAGGAGTGAGGTATTTTTGTTTGTGTGTTTTTATCTATAGGGACCTTAGTGACTGGCTAAATATCTTGCACTTGAGGACTCTTGGTTATACGTTTAGATAGATTAGATCAGTAAGATGCATATGGTGTCTATGAAACTTCTCTAACATACCAGGATTTTAAAGCCTGAACTTTATCTCCCATGAAGATCTTGCCAAGACTTTTTCTTCTTTTACTTTGTTAGTAAAGGTTAGGTTATGCCCTACTCTTTGAGGTTCTTCCTTTAAGATGTCACATTTTTAGGTATGAATGAGATTTCTCTAAATTTTTCAGCTCAAACTGAATCATACTCCAGGTCTGCTTAAGCTAAAGTGTCTCATTTTCTCTTAGCCTCATATCACCTGCTTTCTATTAAGGTTCATGGTGGCTTCTTATTTGCATGTACAACCAAGCTCTTAGTCAGAGACCCATAAGCTACTGCCACACAGACATGTGGAACCTATCTTTATGTAATTCCTGATTCTCTAATGTACTTCTCCATAGAATCTAGTTGATTTAGAACATCTACCCTCTGTTCTCTGAATCTTTAGATCAATAGTATCATACTGCTCTACTTCTACTGTATACCTCACCAGATGCAGTTGGAATATTAGCCCATGACAGAGTGCTAAGCTGTCTCAGGGCTTACCTCAAAATTTCTCCTTATTTCAGAGGTCAGAAAAATCAGATAAGGTGGAAAAGGGATCTTCTCCTCTGTGATTCCGGTTACTGTCTCACTCAGCTTTCATCATTCACTAAGCTCTCACATATCAGGCATCTTGCCAGTTACAGTTCATGAAGATGAATGAGAGGACACTGCACTCACAGAATTCCATGGGCTAAGACAGACAAATTCACATTAAAACACCAGAAACAAAATACTCTAACAATCTAGCAGACTGTCTAAGAGCACAAAGTCGTGTCTTGTTGCTCCCATTTTATATGATGAGGAAAGACACTTTATTTTTCTAATCTTCTATACCTTCTTCAACAATGAAGTAATCATAATCATACCAAACAGCATTATGGCAAATATTAAAAAAAAAATAAAAACTTTCAGCAAGATGCTTGGCACTGAGTAAGGATTTACTGAATTACATTCTTGAGCATTAGAAGGATCATTGTTATAAAAGAAGTAGGGAAAAACTAGAATCATCAGAGCAGTTCTCAGAACTAAGCCAAATAAAAGCCTGGTGGTGTCCAGCATGGCTACATTAAACTGGATATTGAAGAACAATGATAAATCTCCCAGAGAGGGGATGAAGGTGGTTCCAGTAAAGGCCTGGGCCAGGAGAAGCATTAGAAGGAACAATGTGTTTTGGGAGCCTGTACTATTTTTCAATATCTAGAAAATATTGCTAATTTAATTATTATAATGGCTTATGCAGAAAAGATTCTCATTTATCCCAGTATCAGCTACTCTGTCCTGACCTGAATTTTAGAAATTTTCTTTTATTATTACCAAAGTAGAAAAATTTTTTCAGGTATTAATAGTCTTATCAGTTCTCTCAATCTAAAAATCATTTCTTTTTTTGTCTGAGAAATAATTTTTCCCATTAAAAACTCTATTCTAGTTCCAAGGTCCTAGTTCCAAGTTCCTAATAACTGATTTAATTATTGGGGTTTTTTTTATTATCCTCACTATATTTATATATTCTTCTAATTTTAAGGTAATTTTAGTATTTTCTTCATGTTATTAATTTGGTTTTCAGCTATATTTTGATTACTTTTCTTGTATTTTTATCTTATATATGGTTGTCCTTTGGATGCCTTCTCTTTATTTGACCATAATATCACCTTAAAATCTGTTCAGTTGTTGTAACATTAATTTTGTCATTTTGGATTTCTGTAGTTAAAAAGTTGTGGAAAATATTATCTTTGTATGCATGTATATATACCTTGAGAGCAGGGTATTGCATTTCTAATTTGCCTGTCTATTGTCTGACAGTACAGAAGCAAAAAAGTAAATTCATCTGGATTCTTGATAGAGATTCTTGATGTAATAGAAATCATATGGATGGTCACTTTGTTGAATGTGAATGTTATTTTCCTTTAGGTGATGTTGATTAAATCTATCAGGTCTCATTCTACCTATTTGGGGATATTTTCTGTACTCATTCAGTTAGATTAATTTTCCTTGTGGCCAAGAATCCTTTGGTATCTTTGGTTTAGAAATACTATCAATTCCAAGGACTCATTCTTTTCTTTTTCACTAGTCTTTTTCTAGAAGCAGTTTCCACTTTCTTAAAAGTACAATACAGTAGATTGATAGTAAGCAACACTTTGGTTTGGGGCTGTAATATTGGAGTTCAGGGATTCAGGGTGCCCTTAGCTCCCCTGAGAGGATGTTTCTCCAGGTTCTTGGTCTCCTCCCCTCTCAAGAATGAGAGAGGGGACCACGGCGCAAGTGGTGAGAGAGAAACAGGAGAGAGAGAAACAGGAGAAGGAGAAAGAAACAGCTAACTCACACACTGAGAATCCAGAAAGAATCCAGGAAAGGAACGCAGCTTCCACACTGAGTGGAAGGGAATAGAGAGAGACGGATTTTAGGAGGGGAAGACAGGCTTCCACAAAGGGAGTGTTCATGGAAGGGGATCCAAACATGGAGTCTGAAGGGGTGTAGAAGAAGGGGACTTTCAGCCTGGGAGGAACCCCCACCTTCTCCAAGACCCCTGATCAAAGAAAGGAGTTCCTTAGAACTTCCGCTGGAGTGATTGACTCTTAGTTTCTTCCCGCACCCTCGAATTTTAAACATAAACCCTTAAATCTCCCAGACGGAGAGAGAGAGGAGGTGGGGCATGGTGCTAGGAAATTCTCGCCCTTAAAACTACAGCTTCTTGTGGACCTGGAAAGAGAACACCTTTCCTCATTCCCCGCCTCTGAACAGGAATGCCCAGCTTCAGTTGGAATTATGGACTTTGATTCATTTTAAGTACTTCCTGTTGAAATGGGGTGTAGAAGGGGCCCTGCAGTTGAGGTTTCCTCAGAGGGGAGCCTTTCAGCAGGGCAGGTTTATCCAGAGGTCCACGATAGAGTACATGAGCCAAGGACATTTGAGGTTTCAGCAGCAGGATTATTTGTGACCTAACGGCTCTATAAGAAACGAATGTGAGAATGTGGTTAAAGATGAGAGGCCCAGACATCAACAAATATAGAATGGTTATAAACGAGCCTAGGAGGGAATGGAGCCAGGACAGTCAATTGTTAAACAAGCTTCACAATTCTTAACTGGTTTACAAAATAGCAGCGTTTTTTCCTAGGAAGAGACAGGTTCCTTTCCCACTATGAAAAGGATAAACGGAGTTTGAGAGATAACAAAATTGAGAGTTATAGTCCTATTAACGCCAAGATATAAATTAGATTTATGAGTGGTTACTCTCCTGAGGATCTTGTTGGAAAAGCAGATGTAGATCTTCTAAGGGCTCACAGGAATACGAAGGGTTGTCTCCTGGAACTTCAGGCTGCAGAATGGAGGGTCTATGATTTTCTTCAGTAGGTGTCCAAGGCTTCAGCCGAGTGTGATGAATCCATGAATCTATTTCTACTACCTTAACTGCCATTGGAGTGTACAGAATGACTGAAAATGGTCCTTCCAGGATGGGCCTAGAGAGGGAGAGTCTGAGGGGAGAGAATTAATAAGCACCAAGTCTCCAGGGCAGGAGAGAAATACTGAGAAGGCCATGCAGTATCCAGGAGAAGATTAACTTCCTGAACTTCTATGGTCAGCTTTACCTGGGAATCTGTGGGGGTGAATGGCTCATGCTGGCACTTGCCCCAGGCATCCTCAGTCCTGCCATAGGGTCATCTGGTCAGACACCTCAGGCCTTGAGAACCTTCATTCCCTGGGACAGTGTGATTTCCAGTGATTCCCTTGGCACAGTGGGCATGGATGAGATGGTGGTCCATTCCTCTGGGGACAATTTCTTAGAAAATGTCCCGTCACACCACACTGGTAACAAGTTTTGCCAGACTGGTGGCAAATCCAAACCTTTCTCTTATAACCAAGGCTGATCTCTCCTGTTCCTTTCAGCCTGTTCCTTCTGGTCTCTATTATAAAACACTGAGGTTGCCTGGTTCAGTAATGATTCTAGACTCTGTTCTGGTCCCAAAGCCAGCTTCTGGAGCTTCCACCTGATATCTGCTGCTGGCTAATAGACTTGTCCTTTAGTATTAACTGATTCTTAGTGAAGTCTGGTGATGGGAGGTGGTGTACTTTCTTAAAGCCTCCCACAATCGATCAAGGAAAGCTGTTCGGTTTTCTTCCCTTCCATTTGGGGCTAGGTTTTCCACTCGGCAGAGGGTAATTTGGCCACGCTATTTGGCAGAGAAAAATAAGCCGCTTCTTCTTTAAAGATTGTGTGTCAAATTCATCCCAATTTTCCAGTGTACACTTTAATGGGGACTTGAAATTTGGAATAGAAAGATCCATCTGAAATCGAACACAAGGGATGCCTGCATCCCAGTTTGAAGAAATTACAGCCACTTCGACCTGAGGCATCCCCCAGGTAAAAAGGGTACTAAAATGAAATTGTCTTTCAGTCACTCCCCCAACATTTTGTGTGCCCAAGCTGTGTGATCCATCTTATCAGAGGGCCTCCTATGTACTGGATTTGAGTCACGACCTACCATCGTCAAAGGACCACTCTCACTGCCTGCATGACCTCCAGTGACTACCATAGAGGCATGGAAAGAGAGGAGTTGGGTTAGGTAGCCAGGTACACATGAGCCCTGATGAGGCCACTGAAGCTCAGGAGATGGGTATCAATATTTCCCAGCAAAAGTCCAATTTTCACAGGCCAATTTATAAAACTGCCCCAGAAGGGTAAACTTCTAGACAGGCGCCATTAGGGCACAGAGTTCAAAGGCAGGCTGCGTGGTTGAGGCTGGAATAATACCCTCAGGACCTGGGCCTCCTCTCGCCTAACCCATCTTCCCTTGTAGGGAAATGCTCTTAAGTTTATGAGACCTGCCATTGACTATTTGGGCCTGGAACTGGTTTAACTATGATTTCTAGATGGAAAAGTTCTGCCAGAGAGCCAATCCTAAGCAAGACAAATTATACACCAAACACAAAGTCCCATAGCCTTCAGCTTCTGAATTTCCCCAGAAGATTTTCCAAAACCAAGACTGGATCCAGCAGGGATCTGAACAAACAACCTTTCCATTGCAGGCGCTCCACCTCGAGCAAATGTGCAAACAGACCATCTACACTGATGGAAAGCAGAACGCTTTCTTAAGCCCTATTTTGAATGAGCATGCTGCACCCTGAAGCAATGTGGCTCACCTAAAAGCCGGGCGGGGCTGACGGGCATTAGCCGCTTCCTTTCCCTCAGAGCCGCACCAGCTGAGGAAAAACGCCGCTTGCCTCGTCAGTTTAAAAGCCGCGTTTGCCCCTGCTGCTGGGCGGGCCGTGAGTTCCCCAACCCTCACGGCTTTCGGTCTCCGCGTTGACCCCGCGAGAACCACTTGCACGCCTCAGCCGCTTCCCAAGCTACTGCCCACACAGGGACCCATGGCCGGCAGGCACACGCCCTGGGGGCCCTTTTACCCTGCTGCCTGGGACTGGGGAATGCCGGAGAGGCTGCCGGCCCCCGCTTTGTACCTCGCCCCTCCCCGCTGTGTCTCCAGCTGTGCACTCATTCCCGCCCTGGGGCGGGGCTGTTACCGTCGAGGAGCGAAAGGCGCGGGCAGTGCTCGCCTGCTCCGCCCCGCAGACTCCCTCAGGTTTTGGTCCCAGAGACAACATCTGAAGGATAGAGAAGGAGACGGAAAGCAAAGAGAGAGCTCGAAGGTAAAAAACTGCGCTTTTAATTCTGGCGGGGCTGCCCACTGAAGAGGGGCTGGGTCTAGCCTCTGAGGCGCGGCCGCCGCCCTGCCTGGCTGCCGTCCCTTCAGGTGTTCTTCAAGAGCGAGGACAAAATGGGGCCCGTTTCACTCACGATTTTGAAGTCTTCTTCCTTGGCTGAACCCCTTTCCTGGCTGTACCCATCTTCCGGTGAACCCCTCTCCTGGCTGGCTTGCCAGAATGTAACATTGGGGTTCAGGGTCCCTCAGCTCCCCTGAGAGGACGTTTCTCCAGGTTCTTCGTCTCCTGCCCTCAAGAACGAAAGAGGGGACCACAGTCAGTGTGCACTAAATGCCGGACTCAAAAGTGTTTGTAG
Organism: Plecturocebus donacophilus; assembly: GCA_004027715.1. Classification (NCBI taxonomy): domain Eukaryota; kingdom Metazoa; phylum Chordata; class Mammalia; order Primates; family Pitheciidae; genus Plecturocebus; species Plecturocebus donacophilus. Next base: position 11,665 of record PVKP010003837.1, read on the forward strand.
AAAGTGATTTATTTAGAGAGAGAGAAACAGGAGAAGGAGAGAAAAAGAACAGCTAACTCACACTAAGTGAGAGAATCCAGAAAGATGGAATCCAGGAGAGGAACGCAGCTTCCACACTGAGCGGAAGGGAAGAGAGAAATGGAATTTAGGAGGGGAAGACAGGCTTCCATGAAGGGAGTGTTCATGGAAGGGGATCAGAACATGGAGTCCGAAGGGGTGTGGAAGAAGGGGACTTTTAACCCGGGAGGAACCCCCACCTTCTCCAAGACCCCTGACCAAAGAAAGGAGTTCCTTAGAACTTCTGCTGGAGTGGCTGTTTCTTCCCGCGCCCACGAAACAGATAAATCTCCCACATGGAGAGACATGGGAAGGGGGCGTGGTGCTGGGAAGTTCTTGCCCTTAAAACTACGCCCCCTTGTGGACCCGGAAAGAGAACACCTTCCCTCAGGGATATTGGCCATTATTTAGCAAAATGTAATGGAACAAGGAAATTATTAATTTCTTTACTCAGGCCACTGTATCCACAGAAGTTCTGTCACATTTAGTTTTTCTTTAGTTTCAATTGCAAAACTACTTGTTATTGAAGATACTTTTGAGTTTTAGTAACATTGACATATTGCATTTTTCTTTAAAGTATTTTGTTTTTGGAAAAATAGAAAAATATCACAAGTTCTTTTTAAGTCCATGGTGGCAAGAAGATAATATTTGCACTACTGTTTATCTGTTTCTGTATTTTTTGTTGGTCTAAATTAAAGATAGTGCTGACATTTTAAACATTTTGTTTGGCAGTATTTTTCTATATAGGAATATTTGTAGTCTATTCAGTGATGCATGTTTCCCTAATATGATCCAATATTTTCTCCAACAAACATTTCTAAAGAATACCTGAGGACAGAAAAATATTTTGCCACTTCTCTTAATGGTTCTCTGCTTTGTTTAAAAAAAAAATTAGGTATGCATATCTGTGTGAATGTGTGCATATAAATTTTGCTCTTATTTTTATTTTTTTTTTATCACAGAGGCCTACTATCTAGATTTGCTTTGATCTTTTACCTACTGAAAGTACCATCTTTCTAAACATAATTCTCCTAAAGCTAGATTATAAATTTTAGACACTCATAAATTAATTCATAGCATTAAAAAAAGATAATATTTGGAATTTTCGTAAAGAAAAACTCATAAGATGACAGATTTTCTCACTTTTACCTGAATTCATTGTTTCCTGTTTTAAAGCATAAAGCTGTATTTTATAGAATTCTCTTTAATTTAAATTCTTAGTTTTAAAAAGTATTTTAAAAATATAGGAAATGTTCAAAATCAATTTTGAAATGCATATAACACTGATAGTACTTTGAAACTGTCTATTGTTTATGCGAATAAAATGATTCCAACAAAAATTCCTGATTTTTGATTGTAGAATATAAATCTTTCATTTCTGAAGTTTATATAAGATGAAGAAATATTTCCTTGAATTTACTGAAATCGTTTCATTAATTCTTTATAATTTATTATCTTGATTTTTCTTAGCAGAGAAATCAGACAAGAAAGGATGAAGGAGTAGTATATTTTATTTTTGATGTATAGAATTCTAAAATAAACTCTAACCAATGGTATAATATAATCATACATACACAAAATGGTGATATAACTTAAAAAAAATAGGATCTCACTTTGTCATCCAGGCTGGAGTGCAGTGGCATGATCATGGCTCACTGCTGCCTCAAACTCCAAGACTCAAGTGACCCTCTCACCTCTGCCTTCCAAGTAGCTGAGACAATGTATGCATGCCACTGTGCTCAACTAATTTAAAAAAATTTACATATATATATATATATACACTACATATACGATATATATACTATATATAGTATTTTTTATATATATAGTATTTTATATATATAGTATACTATATATAGTATATATATGAAAATTATATATAATAAATAATTTATATATAATTTAATATATATACTATATATAGTATATATACTACAAAAAATTTACATATATACTATATATGTATTGTATATGTATGTACTATATATATTATGTATAGTATATATAAATTTTTTAATAGTGTATATATAAGTATTTTATATATACATGTAAATATTTATATATATAAATATATATATAAATAGTATATATGTAAATATTTTAATAGTATATATGTAAATTTTTAAATTGTATATATACACACATATATATATATATATATATATATATATATATATATACATACACACTACATATATATAGTAGAGATGGAGTCTTCCTCTGTTGCCCAGGCTGGTCTCAAACTCTGGACTCAAGCGCTCCTCCTGCCTTGGTTTCCCAAAGTGCTGGGGTGATAGGTATGAGGAACTGTGCCAGGCCTAATTATGATAAAATGTTGAATAAATCTTTTCCCTTGAGAAAATGTGGAATCTATGAATATAATGGATTATCACATCCAATGCTATTATATAGTAAATATGTGTGTGTCTATATATATATATATTTATTTTTATTGATGTATATATAAATATATATACTAACTATATATTATATAAGGTATATTTTATAAGTATATATAATACTTATGCCTATATCATATGTGTGTGTGCATGTGTGCGTGTGTGTGTGTGTGTGTGTGTGTGTATGATGTAATGAATTTCTCTAATCATTGTGTTAATCAAAAGAAAAGATTACTTGATAGGCCTGACTTAATCAGATAAAGGCTTAAAAGAGAAAAACGTCAGAAGAAGACATAGCCTCTTGATCTTAAAGAAGCAAATTAACATGTAGAGAAGGTCTTATGGCAGGGCTATCTCTCATTACTAAAATCCCAGTTTTATAATTTTAAGGAATGAAATTATACCAATAAGTACTAAGCTTGGAAAAGCACTCTAACCTCAGTGGAGATTACAAACCCTGGTATAAACCTTTAGTTGAGTCTTATAATACCAGGAGCTACAATCTTCTTAACAATTCACTAGTACTTATTGAAATCACATTTTCCAAACACTATGGTAGTACCTAGGATTCAAGAGATACACAAGATTGTTTTTATATAAGGAATATTTTTCTTTTTATAAAACACTCCTATGTCACCATATTTTAATCCTCAAGATATCCTCTTATATATAGTATACAAAAAAAAATTGAAACAAAGAGATTAAATGATATGTTAAAAATCGACAGACAATAATTAGAAGAATTAAGAACAGAAATTATGTTTTCTAGCTCTAAGATCAGTGATCTTTCTGTCACACTATGTTCCGTAACAAGAAGGAAAAATAACCTGTTTTTAAAATCTGCAAAGGTTAACAACCTAGGCTTAAATACTAATTGAATGACCTGCTAGAGGTGAGCAACTTACCTAACATTCCTGCTCCTAAATGTCTTTTCCAGCTGATGGTGATTAATGATAACAAATAGATCTATGATAATAAAATTAATTAATATACATGCTAGGCATTGTTACTAAGAATTCAATTATTAATCAAAATTATAAGTTAATTCTATATGCAAAAATTTTGGCCAGGTATGGTGGCATATGCCTGTAATCCCAGAAATTTGGGAGCCGAAAGATCCAAGGAGGATCCCTTGAGCCCAGGGGTTCAAGACCAGCCTGAGCAAAAATGCAAAACTGCATTTCTAAAAATATACAAAAATAGGTTGGGTGCAGTGGTGCACACCTGTAGTGCCAGCTACTTAGGAGGATGAGGGAGGAAGATTGCTTGAGCCTACGACATTGAGGCAGCAGTGAGCCATGATTGCACTACTGCACTCCATCCTGAGTAGCAGAGTGAGACATTGTCTCAAAAAAAAAAAGCTTAATGCAAGTGTCTCACATGCAGTTTATCACATGCAGTATCTAGTGGCTCTAGACAAGTTTCCATAACATTGCAGTGCCTCACAGCAATGTCAATCAATTATTCTTCTTATAGCTAGGGCAAACTAGTTTGTATAAATATATACAGATGCATTTATATTTACTGACATTTTGCTGTATAATATACTATAACTTACCCTGTATTTCATTGCTAATTTAGTCTTACTTTCTGAACTAATTCTTTTTCCTGTTACTCCTTCACAGAGGAGTCCCATTAACTCCCTGGTAGAGACATTTTCTTACAAAAAGACTTCTGTTTTTACAAAGTAAAAGTTCTTTGTTGTACCTGTATTTTTATCATCTATTTTTCTCTCTTCAAATTCTGGATCGAAATTATTTTATTTTATAAAATATAAACATGTCATGTTTCAGTTTATCTTAGAAAAGTAATTTCTCAGTATTCATGGAAAAATGGGAATAAACTAAATAAGGAATAACATATTTAAAGACATGGCAAGTTACTCCCTATGTGTTAATAAGTATAAAAAGCCAGAAATAAACCTGCACATAACTTTTGTTTTTCAATTTTTCTGTCTTCTCTGTGCATCTAATTATATATGAAAAGAAAACACAAACCCACAGTGAAAAAGAAATTCTATATATTAACATGTTGGTAGTATATGTATGTATAGATGATATTTTTATTACTTTATGGCCCATTTTATCACATTGTCAATTCTCTTCCCTAGGAAATTGAGTGTTGTTTCAGTTACTTGATTTAAAAGACAGATATACAGTATGTAAACTACAGTCATGCATTGCTTAACAATGGGAATATATTCTGACAAATGTGTTGTTTGGTAATTTTGCCATGGTACAGACATCATAGAGTGTAGTTAAACAAACCTATATGGTACAGTCTACTACACACCTAGGCTGTATGGTATGGCCTCCTGCTCCTAGGCTGTAAACCTGTACAGCATGTTACTGTAATAAATACTGTAGGTAATTGTATTACAGTGGCATTTGTGTTTCAGAACATAGCTAATTATAGAAAAGATACATTTAAAATATGGTATGGAGGCTTAAAAAAAAAAAAAGATGCACCTATCTAGAGAACTTATCATGAATAAGGCTTGCAGGATTGAGTGATTCTGACTGATGAGTGAGTGAGTTAGTGAGTGGTGAGTGAATGTTAAGACCTGGAACATTGTTATTCACTATTGTATATTTTATTAACATTGCTCACTTAAAGTACAATAAATTTATAAAAGGTGGTTTTTATTTCATGAATAACAAATTACTCTTCACCTATAGTAACAGTTTATTTTTAAATTTAAAAAAAATTTTAGACTACGCTTTTGTAATAACACATTAAAATAGAAACACACTGTAGAGCTGTAAAATAACATTTTATTTCTTTAAATCCTTACCATATAAACTTTAAAAAGTTTTAATATTTTATTTACTTTTTTTTTTTTTATCTCTTAGAGTTTTTTGTTAAAAAATAAGGCACAAACCCACACCTTAGCCTGGGCCTACACAGGGTCAGAATTGTCAATATCAGTGACTTCCACGTCTACATTTTGTCTCACTGGAAGATCTTCACAGGAAATGACACACAGATTTGTTACATGTCAACACATATAGAGCTGTCATCTCCTATGATAGCAATGCCTTCTTCTAGAATATCTCCTGAAATACCTGCCTGAGGCTATTTTGTTCTTTTTTTTTTTTTTAGACAGGGTCTCACTCTGTTGCCTAGGTCAGAGAGTAGTGGCATGATCAGTTAGCTGCAGACTTGACCTTCCGTGATCAAGTCATCCTCCCACTTCAGCCTTCTGAGTAGATGAAACTACAGGCACATGCCATGACACCCAGCTAATTTTTTTTTTTTAATTTTGATAGAGACAGGGTATCATTATGTTGCCCTGGCTTAGCTTTTTAAAAAAATGTAAGTAGATTATATTCTAAAATTATGATTTAAAGTTTAGTACACAAAATATACAAATTGGTAAGATAGTTTATCATGATTATCAAGTATTATGTACTGTATATAATTATATGTGCTTTTCTTTATGCAACGGGAAGCACAGCAAGTTTGTTTACACCAGCATTGCCACAACAATGCGAGTATTGTGTTTCACTGCAACATTACAAAGGCTACTGTGTCACTAGGCAATAGGGATTTTTTGGCTTTATTATCATCTTATGGAACCATCACTGTATATGCAGTCCATCATTGACCTAAACATTGTATGCAGCTCATACTGTACTTGAAACTTACAAGAGCCATTACTGATGGATTCATAGACTACGCAAAAATAGTGCCATATTAAAATAATTCATTATAATTAAACTTAGAGCTCAACCTTACACTTTCTTTCAAAATATCGTTTTGTATTCTTTTCCAAAGCAAAAGACATGCATTATTTTAGGTTTGCCTATGTTCCATAAATAATTTCAATGGAATTTTAAAACATTCCAAAGTTTTAAGTGAATAAAACTATTTTTTATTCAGTTTATTTTTATTTTTCAGTTATGAGTTCAATCATTATTTTAGTGACATAATCATTAACTAATCAGTACGTATTACTTTGGAATTTCAATTAAAAACTTGTAACCTTCAGTGCAATTGTCGTGTGTGTGTGTGTGTGTGTGTGTGTGTGTGTATGTGTGTGTATTTGTTTGGATGCTGTGGTTACTTTTGAATATAGCTCCCTTCATATCACTTCTTTCATGAGAAAATGATCGCCCTTTTCTCTGTTTCTGTTTTATCTTTATTTTCTCTTTAAAAAACTCAACAGAAAACTAAATATACTTTTTATTCTAGATGATACTGCTATAGTCTAAAATCTAAGCTCTTTTCTTTCCAAGCTTTCTTCAAACAGCTTCAATGGTCTTCATTTCAGAGTTGTCTTCTTCTAATAATTTATGTGCATACATTGTGTTTATATTTATGTGTAAAACCTAACAAAGTGTATTTTTCGCTGCAAGATATTTTAAACTGGATAAGTCTATAGTTGTTTAGGTAACTTATTCTTATCATTATCTATCATTTAAAGAGTTGTCAATCTCTCATGTAATAGCCAAGAAGACACAGACTCTTCAGGGCTAAACTCAGGCAACGTTATATTGATTTCTTTGCATTTTGATATCTTGACAGCTAGTAAATTTAGTATTTCTCAAAGTACTGTTGAATATCTCAAAAACAATTTTCCCTAGAAATCTTACCAACTCAGTTTGAAATATGCATTTTAAGATACATGATTAAAATTTAATTTCAGACCTATAAGTTTATCATGTTGCTTTTCATAGAAGGTACTTGTATTTTAATATTTTGAACTTCATTTTATTTGAATGATAGTGGATTTTAAAATCAGCTGTTTAAAAAATTACATAACGTTACTAATATTTTATGGAGTTGTAAAGATAGTAATTGGAATATTCTCCTCAAGGACCAACTGAATTACTTCTAACAAAGAAAATCCCTAATATTATTTCTACCACTTACAAATGTGATATATAATGTGTGTATACTTGTAAATTGGTATGAGTACACACACACATACACACAAATATGTCCATTTTCTGACACTCTAGGTAACTTCTTTATTACTACTCTTTCTTCATCAGCATGATCTCACAAATATTACAGTGATAATTAAGGGGAAAAATAAAATAGTTAAAGTGACCAGCATCAATCCCTGAAAAACATAATATGCCTTTTCAATATTAAAGGAAATTTTTCTAAAAACTGTTGGTGTAGAAATAACAGCAGATCCTGTTACGGTAGTTTGAATAGTAAGAAAAGAGTTACTGCTTTGAGGCTCTGATGAGTCCTCAGAGGTAATTGGAAAAACAACACCAGATGGCTCTAGAGGAGATCATTCTAATGATACTGATGTAGTCAACCTTTCATTGTTCATCAACATGGCAATGCCCATCTGCATTCTGTAAACTCTGTGACCTGGACTTGCCCCATAGCCTCATTTATTGGTAGGAATCAATTTTGTTTTGCCAAGCCATATCCAGAAAAGAGCCAATGCATGTGCAAATAAGCAAAAACTATATTAACATTAAACCATTTCCATAATCCTCCCCTAACTCTCTAATCTTGAGGATGATACTTCTTGCTTGCCATGGGTTCTTTGTGTAAACCTCACAACTTTTATTTGGTCAGTTTCTTTCCATCGTCTTACTCAAAATTCCTTACTAATGTTTCATTATAATCACTTTTTTCAGTGAGATTAGATGATAAATGTCATTCAACATTATAATTCAGCTCAAGTAATATTCAAATTAGCCAAAATTAGTGTAGTTGCTGTGAACAGATGAATGTGTTCTTTTATTTATGCTGTCACTAAAACTCTGCCCATTATGTGTTATCAGACCAAAACATTAATATTTTCTAAGTACTAAAATATAGCTTCTAAAGTACAATCTACATTTGTTTTATAATTGCATTAAAATTATTTTCTTATCCCATCTGCCACATAGAGTGGTCAGTTGAATAACATAACCAATGTCTTTGATTTGTCTCTTAAATAGTAATTAAATAGTTTGATGAAGGTGTTTTACTTTTTTTTTTTATTTGTAAATAGCTTCTGTAGTAGCCTTGTGGTACAATCACATAACAAATCACATATTCTGAGCATTACTATATGTTCTATATTCTGTCAAATGTATCTCATTCATTTAGATAATTTTCTTAAAACATATGTCTTCATAGTCAAAATGAATTAAAATTACACATAGAATATTTCTTGTAGCTCAAGAATTTCTAAAGTGCAAAAATAATTTGAGAAAAAATTGTCTCTTTCCCTTCATTTGGGATGTCCTCTTTTCTCTATTCAACTTATTCTTCCATGCCAGCTATAATGTTTTCTTATCCATCAATATTTCTATGGTTTTCTCTGTTAGAAAAATCTCTCACTATATTGAGTTTTTGTGTTATTAGATCTTTGCCTTGTTTATAGCATATTAATTTTTACTTTGAATTATAATCATTTGTTTACCTAGTATTTTTCTTTAAAAAGCTAAACACGCTAACCTTGGAATCTGAAATTTCTTAACTTTTATATCTTCTATAATAGTTGCCCTGGATATTTGCATCCATTAATGTATAAATTATTCAATTAATAATTCCTTAATAAGAAAACAATCAATACGTTTGTAAAACACTGTTTAATAGGTGAAGAGTTACAGGAAATGAGATTGAGAATGAAAAAGGCAGGCTATGTATGGCCTTTTCGGTCTTTGGAAGAGCTTTGGATTTTACTCTAGGGGACCCGAAAAACCACTGGAAGATTGTATACAAAAAGTCACACAATGTGATTTATGTTTCAGAAGAATATTGTATATGGTTTGAAGAATGCATTCTAGTGAAGCAAAATAAGAAAAGAAGTTATTTAGAAGGCTATTGTCATATTCCATATAAAGATAATAATAGTTGAACCAGGTAGAAATTGTCGAGTTGATGAGAAGTACTTAGAATATATAGATACATTGGGCAAAAACACATGACTATCTCAATATAAGTAAAAATATTTTACAAAAGCCAACACTTTCTTTTGCTAAAAAAATTATCCAACAAACTAGCAATTAAAGAAAACATTCTTAACCTGATGAAGTGCATCTATGATAAACCCATAGCCAACAGACATTAAGGTGCAATACTGAAACCTTTTCCTTTTCGGTAGGGAACAAGGCAAGCATACCCTCTGTAGTACTGGCTTTTGTTTTTGCGTATTTTTTCAGATGAAAATGTTCTTCAATTAGATAGTGGTAATAGTTACTCAACTTTGCGAATATACCAAAAATCACTAAATTATATAGCTTGAAAGCATATCTACTATAATATGTGAATTACATATCAATTTAAAAAATGGGTATTTTTAAAAGTTAGTTTCTAAGAATTGCTGCAGTATGTGATAGAGACCGAAGCAAGAAATCACTCCAGGATTTTGTCTTAAAAACTGGTAAAATGGAGTTGTCAGTTTCTAAGTTCAGAAAGACTATGAGGTGTATTATGTTACTGCTGTTTTTATGTATAGAATTGAAGTAGTATTCAGAAAGTAAAAGGTGTTTAACAATCAAGTTGATTGACAAGTAGATGAGATTTGTAATTTATTTTCATCATCTATTAATTTTTAATTGAGATATAGTTTATACAGTATGACCAAAATCATCTTTTTAAATGTGCAATTCAGTAGTTTTTTTAAATATATATTTTATTGCGTTTTAGGTTTTGGGGTACATGTGAAGAACATGCAAGAATGTTGCATAGGTACATACATGGCAATGTGGCTTGCTGCCTTCCTCCCCATCACCTGTATCTGGCATTTCTCCCCATGCTATTCCTCCCCAACCTTGAAGATATTGCTGGTTAGATTCAAGGTCATCACAATAAACTGAATATCTCAGTAAAGTAAGTCACATAAGAGTTTTTGTTTCTTAACACATATAAAAGTTGTGTTTGCACCATAAGATAGTTTACTAAACGTGCAATAGACTTAGGTAAAAAAAAAATGGATATGCCTTAATTAAAAACATTATTCACAGGTTTAAATAAAATATTGGTTGGCTGCTCATTTGTTATTTTCATCCCCTATTCCTTCCTGTCTCCATTGTTAAGCACAATTATTGGCATAAAAGAGGTTTTTAATACCCATTTTTAGACTGCATTCTAGCCTGGGCAATAAAACAAGAATCCCATTCTCTCTCCCTCGTTCTCTTCCTCTTTCTTTGTCTCTTTCATTCTTTTTTTTTCTTTCTTTTGCTGTTTCTTTCTTTCTTTCTCCTTTTCTCTCTTTCTCTAAAAAAAAAAATTATTGCTAAATATTGTTAACAATTATCTAACAATTTAGCACATTATAATATTTTTCTAGTGGAGGACCTTGCCTCGATGTTGATGGTTATTGGCTGACCAGGGTAATGGTTGAGGAAGTTTGGGGT
>PVKP010003837.1:22538-103949 GCA_004027715.1 Plecturocebus donacophilus
CCCCACCTTCTGCTATCCCCCCTAGCCCCCCCCCCCCCAACAGACCCCAGTGTGTGATGTACTGCTCCCTGTTTCCATGTATTCTCATTGTTCAACATATACCTATAAGTGAGAACATGGGTTGTTTGGCTTTTTTTATGTCAGTTTGCTGAGTATGACAGTTTCCAGGTTCATCCATGTCCATACAAAGGACATAAACACAACTTTTTTATGGCTCCATAGTACTCCATGGTGTATATGTGACACATTTTCTTTTTCCAGTGTATCATTAAGGGGTTTGGGTTGGTTCCAAGTCTTTGCTATTGTAAATGGTGCCACAATGAACATATATATGCATGTGTCTTTATAATAGAACAATTTATAATCCTTTGGGTATATATCCAGTAAATGGGATTGCTAGATCAAATGACATTTCTATTTCTAGATCCTTGAGGAATCACCACACTGTCTTACACAATGGTTGAACTAATTTACACTCCCACCAACAATGTAAAAGCATTCCAATTTTCCACATCCTCTTCAGCATCTGTTGTCTCTAGATTTTTTAATGATCGCCATTCTAATTGGCATGAAGTGGTAGCTCAATGTGGCTTTGATTTGCATTTCTCTAATGACCAGTGATGATGAGCATTTTTTCATATGTATGTTGGCTGTATAAATGTCTTTTTTTGAAAAATGTGAGTTCATATACTTTGCCCAGTTTTTGATGGGATTGTTTTTTTCTTGTAAATTTGTTTAAGTTCTTTGTAGATTCTGGATATTAGCCCTTTGTCAGATGGGGAGATTACAAAATTTCTTTCCCATTCTGTTAGTTGCCAGTTCACTCTAATAATTGTTTCTTTTGCTGTGCAGAAGTTCTTAAGTTTAAATAGCTCCCATTTGACTATTTTGGCTTTTGTTGCCAAAGCTTTTGATGTTTTAGTCATGTAATTCTTGCCTTTGCCTATGTCCTAAATGGTATTGCCTAGGTTTTCTTCTAGGGTTTTTATGGTGTTAGGTCTTATGTTTAAATCTTTAATCCATCTAGAGTTAATTTTTGTATAAGGTTTAAGGAAGGGATCCAGTTTCAGCTTTCTGCACATGGCTAGCCAGTTTTCCCAATCATTTATTAAACAAGGAGTCCCTTTTCCATTGCTTGTTTTTGTCTTATTTGTCGAAGATCAGATGATTGTAAATGTATGGTGTTACTTCTGAGGTCTCTGATCTGTTCGATTGCTCTATATCTCTGTTTGGTACCAGTACCATGCTCTTTTTATTACTGTAGCCTTGTAGTATAGTTTGAGGTCAGGAAGCATGATGCCTCCAGCTTTGTTCTTTTTGCTTAAGATTGCCTTTGCTGTGTGGGCTCTTTTTTTATTCCATGTGAAGTTTAAGGTGGTTTCTTCCAGTTCTGTGAAGAAGGTCAATGGTAGCTTGATGTAGATAACATGGAATCTATAAATTACTTTGGGTAATATGGCCATTTTCACAGTATTGATTCTTCCTAACCATGAGCATGGAATGTTTTTTTCATCTTTTTGTGTCTTCTCTTATTTCCTTGGGCAGTAGTTTGTAGTTCCCTTTTAAGAGATCCTTCAAAATATCAATAAATCCAGGAGCTGGTTTTTTGAAAAGACCAACAAAATAGACAGACCACTAGCCAGATTAATAAAAAAAAAGAGAATAATCAAACAGATGAAATAAAAAATGATAAAGGGGATGTCACCACAGATTCAACAGAAATACAAACCACCATCAGAGATTACTACAAACAACTCTATGCACATAAACCAGTAAACCTGGAAGAAATGGATAAATTACTGGACACTTACACCCTCTCAAGCCTAAACCAGGAAGAAGTTGAAACCCTGAATAGACCAATACAAGGGCTGAAGTTGAGACAGCAATTAATAGTTTACCAACCAGCAAAAGCCCAGGTCCAGAAGGGTTCACAGCTAAATTCTTCCAGATATACAAAGAAGAGCTAGTATCACTCCTTCTGAAACTGTTCCAAACAATTCAGAAAGAGGGAATCCTCCCTAAATCATTGTATGAGAACATCATCCTCAGCAAAACCTGGCAGAGACTCAACAAGAAAAGAAAACTTCTGGACAATATCCATGATGAACATATGCAAAAAATCTTCAATAAAATACTGGCAAACCAATTGCAACAGCATATCAAAAAGCTTATCCATCATGATCAAGTAGGCTTCATCCCAGGGATGCAAGGCTGGTTCAACATACGTAAGTCTATAAACATAATTCACCAGATAAACACTACCAAAGACAAAAACCACCTGATTATCTCAATAGATGCACAGAAGGCCTTCGACAATATTCAACAGCCCTTTATGCTAAAAATTCTTAATAAACTAGGTATCGACGGATGGTATCTCAAAATAATAAAAGCTGTTTATGACAAACCCGCAGCCAATATCATACTGAATGGTCATAAACTGGAAGCATTCCCTTTGAAATCTGGCACTAGACAAGGATGCCCTCTCTCACCAGTCCTATTCAATGTAGTATTACAAGTTCTAGCCAGAGCAATCAGCAAGAAAAAGAAATAAAGCGTATTCATTTAGGAAAGGAAGAAGTCGAATGGTCTCTATTTGCAGACGACATGATTGTATGTCTAGAAGACCCTATCATCTCAACTCAAAATCTCCTGAAACTGATAATCAACTTCAGCAGTCTCAGGATACAAAATCAATGTACAAAAATCACAAGCATTCCTATACACCAATAACAGACTTAAAGAGAGCCGAATCAAGAATGAACTGCCATTCACAATTGCTACAAAGAGAATAAAATACCTAGGAATACAACTAACAAAGGACATAAAGGACCTCTTCAAGAGAACTACAAACCACTGCTCAATGAAATAAGAGATGACACAAACAGATGGAAAAACATTCCACGCTCGTGGTTAGGAAGAATCAGTATCATGAAAATGGCCATACTGCCCAAAGTAATTTATAGATTTAATGCTATCCCCATCAATTTACCAATGACCTTTTTCACAGAACTGGAAAAAACCACCTTAAACTTCAAATGGAACCAAAAAGAGAACCAGCATAGCCAAGTCAATTCTAAGCAAAAAGAACAAAGCAGGAGGAATCATGCTACCTGACTTCAAACTATACTACAAGGCTACAGTAATAAAAACAGCATGGTACTGGTATCAAAACAGAGATATAGAGCAATGGAACAGATCAGTGGCCTTGGAGGTGACACCACACATCTACAACCATCTGATCTTTGACAAACCTGACAAAAACAAGCAATGAGGAAAGGCTTTCCTGTTTAATAAATGGTGTTGGGAAAACTGGCTAGCCATGTGCAGAAAACAGAAACTGGACCCTTCCTGACACCTTACACTAAAATTAACTCCAGATGGATTAAAGACTTAAGCATAAGACCTAACACCATAAAAACCCTAGAAGAAAACCTAGGCAAAACCATTCAGGACATAGGCATAGGCAAGGACTTCATGACCAAAACACCAAAAGCATTGGCAACAAAAGCCAAAATGGACAAATGGGACCTAATCAAACTCACAGCTTCTGCACGGCAAAAGAAACAGTCATTGCAGTGAATTGGCAACCAACAGAATGGGGAAAAATTTTTGCAATCTACCCATCTGACAAAGGTCTTATATCCAAAATGTACAAAGAACTAAAACAGATTTACAAGAAAAAAACCAAACAAACCCATTCAAAAGTGGGCAAAGGATATGAACAGACACTTTACAAAAGAAGACATATATGAGGCCAACAAACGTGAAAAAATGCTCATCATCACTGCTCATTAGAGAAATGCAAACCAAAACCACATTGAGATACCATCTCACACCAGATAGAATGGCGATCATCAAAAAATCTGGAGACAACAGATGCTGGAGAGAATGTGGAGAAATAGGAACACTTTTACACTGTTGGTGGGAGTGTCAATCAGTTCAATCATTGTGGAAGACGGTGTGGCGATTCCTCAAGGATCTAGAAATAGAAATTCCATTTTACCCAGCAACTCAATTACTGGGTATATATCCAAAGGATTACAAATCATTCTATTATAAGGACACATGCACAGGTATGTTCATTGCAGCACTGTTTACAATAGCAAAGACCTGGAACCAACCCAAATGCCCATCAATGATAGACTGGACAAGGAAAATGTGGCACGTATTCACCATGGAATACTATGTAGCCATCAAAACCGATGAGTTTGTGGCCTTTCTAGGGACATGGATGAACCTGGAAACCATCATTCTCAGCAAACTGACACAAGAACAGAGAAGCAAGCACCACATGTTCTCACTCATAGGTGGGTGTTGAACAATGAGAACACATGGACAGAGTGAGGGGAGCATCACACACTGAAGTCTGTAGGGGGAGGGAACTAGAGGTGGGACACTGAGGGTTAGGGAATTTGGGAGGGATAACATGGGGAGAAATGCCAGATATAGGTGATGGGGATGGAGGCAGCAAACCACTTTGCCATGTATGTACCTATGCAAC
Organism: Plecturocebus donacophilus; assembly: GCA_004027715.1. NCBI lineage: Eukaryota > Metazoa > Chordata > Mammalia > Primates > Pitheciidae > Plecturocebus > Plecturocebus donacophilus. The sequence continues at coordinate 27,040 of PVKP010003837.1, forward strand.
AGTCCTGCATGTTCTTTACACGTACCTCAGAACCTAAAATACAATTATCTATATCTATATCTATCTATCTATCTATATAGATAGATATAGATGTGTGTGTGTGTCTGTGTGTATAGATAGATAGATATAGATATATATAAAGAGGTCTTTCATGTCCTTTGTTAGTTGTATTCATAGGTATTTTATTCTCTTTGTAGCAATTGTGATTGGGAGTTCACTCATGATTTGGCTCTCTGTCTGTTCTTGGTGTATAGGAATGGTTGTGATATTTGCACATTGATTTTGTATCCTGAAACTTCGCTGAAGTTGCTTATCATCTTAAGGAGATTTTGGGTTGAGACGATGGGGCCTTCTAAATAAACAGTCATGTTGTCTGCAAATAGAGACAATTTGATCTCCTCTTTCCTTAATTGAATATCATTTATTTCTTTTTCTTGCCTGATTGCTCTGGCTAGAACTTCCAATACTATATTGAATAGGAGTGATGAGAGAGGGCACCTTTGTCTACTGCCAGATTTCAAAGGGAATATTCCAGTTCTTTCCCATTCAGTATGATATTGGCTGGGGGTTTGTCATAAATAGCTTTTATTATTTTGAGGTAAGTTCCATTGATACCTAGTTTATTTGCAGTTTTTAGCATAAAGAGCTGTTGAGTTTTGTTGAAGTCCTTCTCTGCATCTATTGAGATAATCATGTGGTTTTTTTCTTTGGTTCTTTTTATGTGGCAGATTACATTTATAGATTTGTGTATGTTGAACCAGCCTTGCATCCCTGGGGTGAAGCTTACTTGATCATGGTGGATATGCTTTTTGATGTGCTGTTGCAATTGGTTTGCCAGTATTTTATTAAAGATTTTTGCATCAGTGTTCATCGTGGATATTGGCCTGAAATTTTCTTGTTCAGTTGTGTCCCTGCCAGGTTTTGGTATCAGGATGATGTTGGTCTCATAAAATGAGTTAGGGAGGATTCCCTCTTTTTTAAATTAAGAAAACGATGACGGTTACTACATTGATTGACTCTTCTTTTCATGAAAGATTTTTCTTTAGCTTGTGATGTTTTTGGGTAACGATTTGCCCATTGTGGAACCTCTGCGAAATGGAGTCGACTCTCTAAAAGCCTCCTACTGCTTTATCAACTACATTTATATAATTTCTGGATGTTTGTTGTCATTTCAACAGTTTTCACAGCATCTTCGGTAAGAGTAAGTTCTATCACAAGAATCCATTTTCTTTGATCATCCATAAGGATCAATTCCTTATGCATAAAGTTTTGTCATGAGATTGAAGCAATTCAGTCACATCTTGAAGCTCCACTTCTAAATCTAGTCCTTATACTATTTCCATCTCATCTGCATTGATTCCTTCCACTAAAGTCTTCAATTCCCCAGTCATCCATAAGCACTGGATTCAACTTCTTCCAAATCCCTCTTAATATTGATATTTTGACTACCTCCCATCAATCACAAATGTTCTTAATGGCATCTAGAATTGCAAATCTTTTCCGGAAGGTTTTCAACTTCTCACTATTTGTGACAGCTATGGCCTTATGAAAAGTACTTATTGAACAATAAGACTTGAAAGCTGAAATCTTGATCCCTGTGCTGTAGAAGAAATGTGTTAGCAGGCATGAAAACAACATTAATTTCCTTATAAATCTTCATTAGAGCTCTTGAATGAAATGGTACACTGTCAATAAGCAGTCATATTTTGAAAGAAATTTTTCTTCCTGAACAATAGGTCTCAACAGTAGGTTTAAAATAGTCAGTAAACCATGCTATAAACAGATGTTCTGTCTTCCAGGCTTTGTTGTTCCATTTATAGAGCACAATCAAAACAAGTTTAGCATAATTTTTTAAAACCCTAGGAATTTAAAAATAGTGAATAAGCACTGGCATCATTTAAGTGACCAGCTGCAGCAGTCCGTAATAAGAAAGATTAGTCTGTTATTCGAAGCTTTGAAGCCAGGAATTGACTTTTTGTCTCTAGCTATAAAAGTTTAAATAGCATTTTCTTCAAATACAAGGCTTTTCTGTTTACATTTAAAATCTATTTTTTAGCCACGTTCATCAATTACCTTAACTAGGTCTTCTACCTAACTTGAACCCACTTCCATATCAGCATGTGCTGTTAATACCTTACACATTTATGTTATAAAAATGGCTTCTTTTTAAAGTTCACAAACCAATCTCTGCTAGCTCCAATCTTCTGCAGTTTCTTCACCTCTCCAGTTTTCATAGAATTGAAAAGAGTTAATGCCTTGCTCTAGATTCAGCTTTGGCTTAAGGTCAAGCTGTGTGTGGTTTGATTTTCTGTACACACCACTGAAACATTTACATGTCAGCAGTGAGTTCTGCTTTTGTTTCATGTCTGTACTCACCAGAGTGGCCCTTTTAATTTCCTTCAAGAACATTTTCTTTGTAAACACACATTGACTTACTGTTTGGCACAAGGAACCTAGCTTTTGCTCTCTCTCTGTTTACAATACGCCCTCCTTACTAAGCTTAATAATTTCTAGCTTTTGATTTAAAGTGAGATATATGTTATTCTTCCTTTTACATGAACAGTCAGAATCCATTATAGGGTTATTAGTATAATTTTAATAGTGTTGTGTCTTAGGGTGTAGAGAAACCAAAGTGAGGGAGAGACAAGGAATGGCTGCATATTTATTAAGTTTGCTGACTTATATGAGTATAGTTGTGGCACCCCAAAACAACTATGACAGTGGCATCAGAAATCACTGATCACATAATACCGTAGAAGATATCACAATAATGACAAAGTTTAAAATATTATGAAAATTACCAAAATGTGACATAGAGACCTGAAGTGACTACATGCTTTTGGAAACATAGTTGGTGTCCAAAGACTTGCTCAGTGCAGAGTTGCCAAAACCTTTCATTTGTAGAAAAATACAATATCTGAAATGCATAATAAGGCAAAGTACACTAAAATGAGGTGTGCCTATATCCAAAAAGTTGTTTGACCACCTGTGCAATATGATCTTAGAACACTTTTATCAGCTTAATGGACAGACCCAGTCCCTATTTGTAATCACTGTTTATTCCATTCTTTCTACAGTGTCTATGTACTATTAATCTATGATGTATCTCTGTGGATTTGCTTATTTTCAGCATTTCATATTAATGAAATTATACATGTCTCTTCTATTGACCTTCACTTAACATACTGTTTTCAAGACATATCCATTTTCTAGTAGGTATTTATTCCTTTTTTTGTCTAAATAATATTCTATTGTATGGATATACCACGTTGTGTATACAATCATCAATTGATGGACATTGTTTTCACTTTTTGGCCATTATGAATAAAGCTGCTATAAACATTTGTTTGTATGTTTGTGCATGAATTTATTTTTTAATTTGCCTTGGCATATACTTAGGAGTAGAATTGATGGGTCATATAGTACCTCTATTTGTCTTTTTGGAACTGCACAATTGTACACAACAATGACATCATTTTACATTCCTACCAGCAATGTATGTAGGTTCCAGTTCCCACATGCTTATCAATACTTGTTTATCATCTTTTTAATTATCTTTCCATTTGTGGGGGAAAAAAAAGAGCAGTATCTCACTGTGGCTTTAATTTGCATTATTTAATGACTAATAATGAGCAAATTTTCATATGCTCATTGCCTACTTATATATCTTTTTTTCAAAGAAAAATGTTCATTTAAATATTTTTCCCATTTTAATTATGTCACATGACATTTTTTCTAAAGATTTTTAAATATATTTTGGATACTAGGCCTTTATCATATTTATGATTTTCAAACAGTGTCTTTTATGTTGTCAACTTTTTATGTACTTCGAAGCAAAAAGATAAAAATAAATTTGATGAAGTCCAATTATTCAATTAAACTATTTTTGTGTTTCGTTTTTAAGTAATTTATATTGCTTTATTAAAATATGCTTGTCTTAATTTATAAAACCAATTTCATAATCCAGTAATGTAAAGGGAACTGGATTTTGAAAAAAAAAAAAACTGTTTTATTGAATACACTTAGACCCTGGAATTTATAAAGACCATTGTGTCAATGATTGTGTGTGGAGAGAATGCAGAGGACAGAGTACTTAGAAACTCCAAAATTGAGTAGTCAGAGGGATGTGGAATAAAGAGTAAAGGAGACTTAGAAGTGTTCTAAGAGCTCAAGCTATTGATACAATATTTCCCTGGGCGTCAAGTGTTGAGAGAGTTTAAATATAAGTGCAATATTAATTGTGTCAAAGTTTTGTCAAAATAGATGAGAACTTAGAAATAACTGTCTCACCATTTAGAAACTTTCTGGCCTCCAAAATTAGGATTGTTTCCTTAGTAGACAGGAATTTGAGGAAAAACAGAACAGTAGTCAGGGAGTCATATTTGTTAATTTATTGCCTCATATAATGTATCAGTAACTATTTTATTATGAACTCTCTGGCCTATTTATTTCTATATTTAATTTGTGAAACTGGTATTTTTTTTCTTTTCCCTTTGTGCTATGTGAAGAAGAAATTATTTTCAAGCTTGATAGGCATCTTTTTTATTGGACATTTTTAGGAAGTCCGTAATTGGTAACTCTTTTTGTGGCTTCTTTGTTGTGATAAGCAACAGTGACAAAAATATAAACTTAATGTGTTATTTTTTCAAAATTTGTGGTTTTATTTTTGTCTTTCATAGACTTTATTTTCATCATACACAAAATCCATGAATTATATCTTGTAACAACCAAGTTTTATTTAGTAAAAATAAATAATATTTTGTAGAAAAAAAAAGTGTTACGTTAGACAGGTAAAAATTTTAAAAACAAAACAAAACAGCAAACCAGAGCTAATCTGGCTAGTATTCTTGGGTCATATTCCTGTCGGTGGCACTGATCTATGTTTCTCTGCAGTGCCTCTCACTATGGAGGTTAGGCACTCGACAGAAATATTGGACTGTAAAAATGATAAATGGGTAGTGAAACTCCTTCCCTATCTTTAGTATATAGTGCCTGTGTCAAGTTGAACACTGAAGGGAACAGGTTCCACCAAGCTTGAGAGTAAAGTTAAAAGGTGGTTAAAGCTGATCACATTTAATTCTTAGTAAATTTCTTATTAATTAATATATTCTTCCTTAATTATTGCTATACCTTTTCTTCAGCTGTTTTGGGAACAGAATTAACAAACGAAAAATTAATTCTATTCTATATTACTTCTTATCAGGAAAGAATATACATCTTGCACTTTTTATATCAATGAATTAAAATAAATTCTACTTTATGATAAATGTAGTTCTTTTATGTTTATATTTAACAATTGCTGGCATTGAGAATTTTCTGTGTTAGTATTCCTTCCCAAAATGAAAAAGATGATTTGCTCAAATGCTCAAGAAAACTACAAAACAGAGTAAAATAATGAAGTTTACAGAAAGGAATGCACATTTTTCAATGTGTTTGCACTAACATTATATGGGAAGCAGTACTGGGAGGCAGGATCAGTGTGATTAGGGTATCATAGGCCAATTCTACTTGGTGATCAGATGCAGCACAGCTGTAACTTTCATAGAAAATTCTGTGCCAAGCACAAATAAAAGAGGTCAACTTGATGTGAGAAATCCATTCATAACTACTATAAGCTCTTTACTGGCAGCGTTTTTCTTTCTCAAAAGCATAGCTCAGAGAGATAAAGTGTTATAAGACATAAGATCACTAACAAATATAGACAAAAATACTCATGTTCTATCCTTAGTCTTTTTATGCCTTGATAATGTATATTCCTCTGGGCTAAAAATTTATGTATAAATGACCTCTGTCAGTTTAATATTAATGATGGACATATTTATGGCATTGGATTAACTGCATATGGCATATTAATGATAATTTGTTCAGACTATAGTATCTCAGAAATGGAAAATCTCAAGAAGCTTCTGTAAATTCAAGTTGGGCTGTCAAAGAACAGGCACTCATGCAAGTGATTTGGATTTCAAAGAGCAGTAACCACATATATCAACAAGTATATATGTGTGATTCTCCATTTGCGGTATTCATTTAACTAGAGTTGTAACCTACCTATAGTTTACTTACATACCATGTGTTCCTAATTTAATGTTGTATACCAGAAACACTGTTAATGATATTTCAATCTTCAGTTTTCACAAAGCCCTGTAGAGTATTTGAAGAGCACAGAGTGTGCTTCTTATAATCCAGACCCTGTATTTATGGTAGCAATAAAACGGTGAGCAAAACCATACCTTATTTCTGTCCTAGTAAAGACAAAGTTATAATGGGGTGGATAAAACTATTGAAATAATCATGCAAATTAACCTAGACTTGTAGATTTTAAGTAAATTTCCCAAAATTATGTATCTTGTAAGTTACTAAGCAGAGAAAGAAGCCCAGTATGTCTCATTCCAGACTCCAGATTAGTAGCCACTGCATTATGATATAGTTTTTACTTTCATAAAAGAGTTATCTAGTTTATTGTAAAGTTAACTTTCATAAAAGGAATCTTGTTCATTATAAAGAAATAGAAAATACAATTTCTCATATTTGCAAATGTGTTTATTTTACAAGAAATATTTGAAATTTAATTCCTTTAAAACTAAAGGTACTGAACAATATTTTGATACAAATAAGAAATATTGATGATATGTTCAATTAAAAATTATTAGGCCAAGGTTGTTATACATTGCTAGGAATTAGCATCTGATATTTAGAGCTGAGAAAGCTTTTTCCCCCTTGATCAAACAATAAAATAAATCTTTATCTAGATAACTAACAATAACAATAAAGGCTAATAAGCTTCAAATGTTGATTAGTCACAGTGAACTAGGACACTCTGCTACTGTGGTAATAAGAGACACAAATTATTTCAGTTTATTTATGTAAAATTTATTTTTCTAGCACATCAAAATCAGATGTGGGTCAAGATGCTCTCTAAGTGTTGACTCAGGTATCTGGGTTTTATATTGTGACACTTCCCTTGTAAACAGCGTGCTATGGAAAATTTCACATAGGGTTTTTGAGAGGAAGCCTGGAGTAATATGTATCACTTTCTCCAATCACACTGTCATATCCTGTAGTATAACCTCAACCTTAGTGCAAGTGATGCCAAGAAATATCTTCCTTTATAACCCCAAGGAGAAATATAACATAAGATTCCAGAATACCATAGCAGTCCCATTGCAACTTTACTTTTTGGTAAGTATCATCAATTTAAAGATTTTTATATATATTGTTATCACAATAATTAAAGAATAATTATTCACATATCTAGAATTATATTTTTAGAGTATAATGTACTTTTATTCTCAACATTTTGAAATACTGATCACATACAGATATTAGTCATTCAGGTAGGCAAATCAAATACAGCTGACATGAAGGAGGAAATATTGATAACTGCATTGTTATTGGAACCTTTGGAATGTCCACTTAACAGGCAATGCACTAATCTTTCCACATATGTCAAACCTGAAGTTTTTCATGGGATTATTGTGTCATTTGAGAAGAATGAATAAATCTAAAAAATTCAATCCAAAAGACAAAATAAGTACTCTTCCCAACTTGATTCTTACAAAATTGGAGCATATTTACGGAGTATGGGGTCAAGACTTGGAAACAGTTTAAATGTTCATCAACAAATGAGTGATTAAAACATTTGTGATATATACATGTAATAGAATATCATTTAAGATTTGAAACAAAGGGAAATCTGCCATTTGTGACAATATGGGCAAACTGGAGGACAGTATTCTAAGAAATATAAGCCATACACTGAGGGAAAATACTAAAGAATATCATTTAGTGGAGGAACCTAAAAAAGTCAAGCTCCTATAAGCAGACATTAGAAAGGTGGTTGCCAGGGCCTATGGAGCAGGGGAGGTGGGGTGGGGTGGGTACCAGGGAGAAATTAGTCAACGAGTATAAAGTTTCAGTTACTTAAGATGAGTAAGTTCTATAGCTGTATTGTAGAACATGGTGACTATAGTTAATGATACTGTATTGTATATGTTAAAATTTTCTACAAGGGTAGATCTTATGCTAAAAGTTTTCATCACAAAAAAATAATGTTAATAAATATAAGAGGTGTGTTATAATGCTAAACACTAATAAATATAAGATGGATGTGTTTATGGCACAGTTCTTGGTTTCCTCTTATACACTTATCTCCGAGTGCATCAAACTGTATACATTAAATATGCAAAGCTTTTTGTATATCAGTCATATCTCAACAAAGTGGTTTTAAAAGGCAATTATGCCTCCTTTTTTGTTGCTGCTGTTATCATTAATTATATCACCACTGTTATTCATTACATATAAAATGCGATGGAATTTTACCAGAAGATAAAATGACTTTCTCTTGCCTCAAAAAAAAAAAAAATAGCTAGTAAAATTTCTACATCTAGAATTATTTCTGAATAATATATTCATAAATATCTTCAACAATCCAGATTAAAATACATGAGAGGACTCAAATACTTGTGACTGCTGTTTATACTACTTGCCTAGCCGAAAAATAAAAATACATACATACTATACAAAGTTGAAAATTATATAAAATGTCTTTTAGATTATATGGTCAATGTCTGATGTTCACACTGGTTTGTCATCTCCATCAGGAGAGAAACTACATGTTTATTTTTCATCTTTGTGCCCCATTACTTAGCTGATACCTAAAACAAAATGTATGTGCAACAAAGACTTTTCAAATAAATGATGAGGTCTAAGAATTTTTACAGAGAATTTGTACTAGTCATTTAAAAAACTGTATTAAAAAATAACATCCATCTCTCAGTGAATGTATAACAGAAATGCTATTTTCCTATTTGTTTTATATCATATCAATGATAAAAGCTGTGTCTTAAATCTCTCTCTCTCTCTCTCTCTCTCTCTCTCTCTGTATATACATACATATATACCCATTTACCTTTATGAACACAAAAACATGTCAATAGTACAAAATCTACTAAAAGGCAGTTGCTGAATCATGCATAAAACCATACTACTTGTGTAAATTTTTACAATACTTAATTAAAATATGTGTATGTGTAAAATAAGTATGATCCCACTTGCCTGAGGTTTGTAGATGGATGTGGTAATGGACCCAGGATAAGTGACAAAACACATTTTAAATTTAAGTGAATATTTTATTACATATTTATAGAAAAAGGAGCAGACAAATTAACAATTATGAATTGTAAGTGATGTCCAAACATCTCTTTGGCTTATTAAGTTTTGTACTTTTCTGTATTTTAAAAATTTAAGTTTTTACAGAGAAAACATTAAATAATTTTTCCCTAAAATATTTACTTGTAAAATTATAAAAATATGTCTATGCAAAATGTGCTAGTACTATGGGACCTTTGGTTTGCATTTGCTGTACAATTACAGGGAAAAAAAATGACCTTTGTTAACAGGAAGGGCATTAATATATTACACAAATTCATTTCCAAGGATTCTGGCTATCAAGTAGAAGTTTCAATGTTATCTGTGTCTGTGTTGCCACAGGAGATGACAATCAAGGGGACAGGGAGTGTGTATTGGATTTTGTATATTTCAAGAGATTAAAGCTATTGAAGCTGTAGCTATAAAATTGAAATGAGCAAATAAGCTGAACTTATTCTTACCATTAAATGAAAGAATCTAATTTAGTATGAATAGTCTTTCTGGACTGAGGAGTAATGGAAGAGAAATATTTGGGAGGCTTTTTTATCTTTTAAAGTAGGTTAGAGCAAGACTGTATTAAGTGAGTTCAAAAAGAGAAATTGTCAGCCTTGCTAATTTTGTAGACAAGTCTTTGCTCCCTGAGAGAACAGACATATGGCTAGGAGATTCTTATCATATCACAATGCTTTAATTTAGTAACTGGATCAGGATTGTAAAATTAATACTAGAATTATGATTAATAATATTTATCAATGTCTATGAAAGTACAGACATTGACTTATTAGAGATAATGCATTTAGGCAGGATTGAATAAAGGAAATTAAGTATTATTTACCTCTAAAGGCCTGGGGTGTGTGTGTGTGTGTGTGTGTGTGTGTGTGTGTGTGTGTGTGTGTGTAACATTACTTTGTTTTAATTTCCATTTTTAAGACATATACCTGAGGCTCTAAGATGTTAAGAAACTTGATCATAGTTACATATAAAAAACTGCAGAACTGAAACAAAATTCTAGATCTTTGTAACTGACCCTTCAGAGTTTGACCCCTTCCCAAATTCTAAATTAGTTAGAATTTTCGTAAAGATCATCTAAACATAACTAAGGTGATAAATTATACCATAACTAAATGAATGAATATCAATAAATGGGTATTTTTCTTTTATTTCCTTAAGGTGCGTGTAAAAAATAAAAAAAATTTTATTTATTTCCTTAAGGTGTGTGTTCGGTATAGCAGATGTAATGGGATGAATATGGACTCTGGTAAAATAGAGATCCACATTAGAATCTCTGAAATTTAATCTTCAGAATTAGTCTCAGTTTTCTCATTATTAAAATGGAGGATGTAAAAATTATTTCACCAGATAATTGAAGATTAAATGAAATAACATATGTCAGTCAACCTTCACTCGAATGACATATACCAAGACAACCGAAGTAGGTTGATTATGAGCTGGGACATGTATAGTTTAGTTGTCTTTTTCTCAAGATATTCTTGGACCCTAAACCTCCTTATTATTCTTCCTTTTGAGGACATTAATCCTGATTTGAGGGCTGAGGCTTCACACTACTCTGAATTTATCTGAAGATATAAGCCATTTTTAACCTAACTGTAGGCCTGAAATCAATGGTGTGAGAAGGTCTAGGAAACAGGTAATGCAGGATTAGCAGCATTCTGCTCTTAAGTAAAATTGAGCATTATACTCAGCCTCACTCATGCTGTGAAATAGGAATTTTGTAATCCTGTTCAGACATAGTAAGAATCAAAATATCATGCACAATTGTCTGCTTTCTACTAATTCACAGTGTGCAAATAAGCTACTAAATTATCCTTTCACTGTTTTTGGGTTTGCTACATATTAAAAAACAAACAACCAAACAGGCAATCTTTTCTGTTTCTTAACTGTCAGTTTTATCATTTTCTTGCTCAAAGGAAATTACAATGATTTTTCTCACATAACAAAATTGGCATTCATTTAAAGCTTTAAAATATCTTCTGCCAACTTATATATTATTTTAAATATTGATTATTTCCTTTTCCCCAATGACCTTCAGTATAAATTAATTCTTCGAGAGTCTACATTGCTCTAATAATGAAGAAAAAGGACTGGATAGAAAATAAAACAAAACATTCAAAGCCATTTCCAGGAATTTTCTTCCTAAGGGTCTCATTTAAAGGAAGTGGAGGTTGAAAAAAAAAAAAAATGGAGATTACTAGAGCCTTAAAGTCAAGGGCACAGAAGTGCCAGGGGACACTAACTGAGCAACATGAATGAGAATGAGACAGAGCAGCTGGGCCACCCAGGTAGTGTCTGAACTGCAGAGCAGACCTCTTTCATATTTTGCTTGTATCCAGGTGGATGGGACAGATTAGAGAGAAGTCTAGGTGATTTCCCCAAATAGGCATTTTTCAGGGAAAACTTGCTTTACTGAGGAAGAGAACAAATAAAAGCTAGGAAAGCTATCAGTCTTCACAGGATCAATTTAGAATGGGAAAAATACAACAAAAAAACTTCCTTGTTAAATAGAAGTTATTAGTGAGCCTACAGGTCCTAGGTGTGGGAGTACAACTTCCTCACAGGTATAACTGGATACGGGGCTAGAAGCAAGACAATTCTCTATTCACAAATATCTTGAAAATGTACTTTTTGTCTCCTTATCTTTAACAAAATCATTACTTCACCTGACATACCCTGAAATAGAGGCTTCCCATTCTATTCTACCCCATTCATGCCACAACATTTTGTACATATCTTTTATTCCTATTACCACTTCCACATAATTACTTGTCCAATTTGATGTCTGTTTTTCTTTACTTAAAGTTCATGAACTCTTATACAACTCTTCTTTTGGTGACAGCTATAGCATGGTGTTCTCTTTCTCAATCACATATTCATTGAAGATTTTGGCAACATGTTCCCTCTTTTACTAAAGACCCATAATCATTATATATATAACTTTAATACTCCTAGAAATAGCCTAATTATAATATTTCCTTCAAAGTCTGCTGATATCAAAACTTCTCTAATTGATCTACCCATTTCCAGTGCCAGATCCAGAAATTTGCCATCCTTCTCTGAAATATTGTAATAAGATTGATCAATATATATGTATATCTTCTTATATTAAAATAATATTTTAACAGCCTTATTGATATTTAATTATCATACAATAAACTTTACATATTTAATGTACAAAATGATACATTTTGATATTGTATATATATATATATATCTTTCCTCTCACCTAACTCTCTCTGTGTCTTCATCTCCAGGCAACCAGTTAATCTATTTTCTGTTGCTACATATTGTATATGCTAAAAATTTTATATACATAAAATTATAATAAGTATTTTTTATTATCATTTTACTTTTGTTTTATTTTTCACCCAGTGTAATTCTTTTGAGATTCAACCCAGTGTTGTGTATACCAGAAGTACATTTTTTTTTAAGAAGGTGTCAAAATTTATTTTCCAAAGTGGCTTTATTGTTATTTTCCAACTAATAGCATATGAGATTTCTGGTTCTACTATATTCTCACCATAACTTGTTTTTTTTTGATTGGCTCATATGCTTAACTGCATTAACTATTTTACATTAAATCAAAGGTACATTCCTACAATAAAACTTATTTTGTTATTTTCTTCTGTTATATTTTCTAAATTCTAGAAAATTGTATTTGCTAAGTTGTGTTAAAAATTTTTGTATCTATGTTCATAAGTGAAATTACTCTGTAGTTCATTCTCTTGTAATGTATTTTTCTAGTTTAGATATATAGACCATAACGGCCTCGTGGGATGATTGAGATTTTTCTCTATCTGAAGAGTTTGTATAGAATTGATACTATTACTTCCTTAAATATTTGATTGAATTAAACAGTGAATCCACGAAAGAGTGGGGTTTTTTTTCATGAGAAGAATTTTACATACAAGTTATATTTCTTCTACAGATGTGGGACTAGTTAAAACATTTTTTTTTTTACATGAGCTTCTTTAGTTTGTGCCATGCAAGCAATTTGAACACTTTATCTAACTTTTTGAAATTATTGGCAAATAATTATTCATAATAACCTTATTATTCTTTCAATGTCTATGGGATCTGTAGTAATGATAATTCTCTAATTATTGATAGTGGACATTTGTGTCTTTTTCGTTTGTTTGTTTACTTGCTGCTTCTTTTCTTTCTGTTGCTTCCACATTTCATCTAGATATTTATCAGCTGTGTTGATCTCAAAATGTAAGCTTTTGGTTTCACTGATTTTCTCTATTTTTATACATATGTTTAACATCATTAAATTCTACTTTATTATTTCTCTTATTTTGTGTATGATATTTTCTTCTTTTTCTGCTTTCTTAATGTGGGAAATGAGGTTATTAATTTTTTTTCTTTTTTAAAAGTCATTTAGTATCAGAATTTTACACTGTATACTTTAGTTGTTTCCTACAAATTTTGATTTGTTGTATATTTTATTTTCATTCTGTTCTGAATCTTTTCTAAAGTTATTTATTTTTTCTTTTACTCATTGATTAATTAGAAATATTTCATTTTGTTTCCAAATGTTTGGTGATATCTGTTTACTTTCTGCTATAGATTTATAATTTAATTTCATTATGGTCAATAAAAATATTTTTTATTAGTAAATTTTTTGGAAATGGATTGAGATTAGTTTTATGGAAAAAAAATTGGCCTCACTTGGTAAATATGCCATGCCCACTTGAAAAAAAATATTACAGTGTTTTTGTTTATTTACATTTAATGTGATTGTTAACATGATCATTTTTGTGATCATTACTGTCATTGTAATTGCTAAGTTTTGTTAAAAATTTTTGTATCTGTGTTCATAAGTGAAATTGCTATGTAGTTCATTCTCTTGTATTTTTCTAGTTTAGATAATATGGATCATAACAGTTTCATAGGATGATTGCAAATTTTTCCCTGTCTGAAAACGTTTGTGTAGAATTGCTACTATTACTTTCTTAAATATTTGGTAGAATTAAATAGTGAATCCATGAAAGTCTGGAGTTTTCTTCATGGAAAAAAATTTTAGAATCTTCTGCCTTTCCTGTCTCTCTCATATATTGAAGAACCATTCTAGGGCCATGAGAAGCATGGCTGCTGTGTCCCTAAAGTACTACATGACATTACAGTGTTTAAATCTTAAACATTTGTGTTTAATTCCACCTGTTCCTTAGTTTGCTGGCTTTTTTGGTTAATTTACAGTTTATAATTCAATTTTATCTTCCTTGTGAGTTTAATTACGTACAGCACTTTGTTTTGTTATTTTAGTGGTTGCTTTTGGTTGAAAGTATACATTTTTACTTATCAAAGTCAATTTCATGTATTGTATAAGAATTTTAAAATAGTATTATTTTTCCATTCTAAATTATTCTAAAATATTAGATGCTTTTCCCCCTACCTACATCTTCTTGTCATTTAGAATATGAAAATCTTAGTATCTAAGTACATACAAAAAGAAGAAAGGAAATGGGCAGCCTTGACTGTGACTGGCTCTGGTGCATTCAGTGCTAAGTGATGCCCTCTGGTATATTTTCTCCAAGACTTAGAAACAGAAACAACTGTCTCAGTACTCCCTTTTTGAAGACCTGCTCAATGTTTGAGGAATGAAATTCTAAATTCATCCGTAATATTAATGCTATTGGTAAAAACATATTCAACGTTAACCTTGTGTTGTTCATTTACCTTTTCCTTCTTCTTTTAATTATGCTTCAGCTGTCATCTCTTTGGGATACGTTGTTATATTTTACAAGGTAGTGCAGTTGTTTACCATTCGTCAGTAAAGCCTTAAGAGACCAGTTTTTTGAGAGTAAAAGACCTGCCTTGTTTTCCATTTTGCACTTTTAATTTTGTTGTTATTTTAGAACTTTTAGATATATTTTTATAGATGTTTAAATTATATACATGCATACATGTGAATGAACATTTAAACAAAATAAATGAGTTTGAGCATACCTCACATTTAAAAAAAAGCTAGAGCCTAGTCTCTGAAATCACTTATCTATTCAGAGTTGTTACTGTTTATCATTAGGGCAAGTTGTGCTCTGTACCTTCAAGGTGATTTGTGATGCAATAGTTTTTAAGAGAACCCTGACCATTGTCTTCACTGTAAACTTCCAAGTCACTGATCTGCATAGTACATGCATACACAATGACAAGTATGTATTTACTATTACCTGTCAGTGATTTCAAGTTGTCAAAATAGTAAATAAAAATATACAACTCATAATTTATTAAATACAGTCTTAGTTTCAATTCAGAAATGTTTTATTGAATATCTAAACTGTACCAGGTCCTTTGCTAGGAAAAGGAGCTAGAACAGTGAAGAATAACAACAGCAAAAATAAAGCCACAGCCCTCAAGAACTTATAAGGGACATTTTCTCACTTTATTTATTTTTTGTTTTAAAACTTAGCTCATTGGCTTCCAATAAAAGATCATGGGCTTACTAAAATTCACACAGTACTTCAGGCAGCGTTGAGCTTGAAGCATTGAACTTGAAGATGAAATTCCTGAATTCACCCTTATTATTCATTTTGCAAGGTTATTGGGAAGATACGTACAAAGGCTGATAATTAGTTCATTATCACCTAATACTGTCTGATATTTTCTAATAATTTGTAATTTTAGTATCATGTCAACATTGATACTGTGTAGCTGCTAAAGGTAACATTGTGGATCAAGAAGAAACAGTAAGTTAAGAAAATTTATCAGATTTCTAAACTTTATCACTTTCTCAATCTCAATAAAAATCAGAAAATTATCAAGGAAATATCAGTTAATGTGTCTCATTTTTATTGTATTTGAAAGCAAATGAAGCATTATGATTGCAATTATTATGGAGGCAGGTCAGTAAAGTTTTATTTGTCATATAATTAAAATAATTCAAACACCTAAAGGGATACTCAAAAATATATTTTCTATCATTTTCAGTTTACACTGGAAGACCTTATATTCATAAATTTACCCATGTATTTAATTTGTACTTTGAAGAAATTGGGTGATATGATTATGTACATAAAAGAAAAAATTTACCTTCTTATTTTCCATAGAAACTGTAAAGTATTTTATAAGCACAATTACATTTCTCCTTTGATTACTTTGAACTCTCTCAGGATCACTTTTACTTTTTTCCTGAGAAAATAGTTTGACCTCTGATTTTCCAGAATTACCAGAAGAGAAATATTGAAAATTTGTATAATATTGTTTCCTTGACAATGAAGGCTATGATTAGATAATATATCTAAAGTTGGATAGAAGAGAATCTTTAAAATACATACATCAGGGAAAGAAAGATTTCCAACTTCCTTTGTTTGAGGATGTGACGTTGTCTTAACTGTATTTCTGATATTGCTTCTTTACATTTTGTGGGAAATATAAACAATTAACAAGGGATAAAATACAGAGTAAATGAAGAGTCATTTAATATGAGCACTTGCATCCAAATACAATGGAATTAAATTACTATGTAAAATTTCAAATTACATATTCAGATATGAAGTAATTATTTTCTATAATTAACTTTGAGTTTTAAATCTATTCTGAGCTCTCTTCTGTCTTTTAGAAGAAAATGTCATTATTACCTCATTTCTTGTTTCCTTAGTCATTTCAGATGTAAACTGACAATTCAGAATTTTACCCTAAACACAAATGTAAAATTATTTTTGAATCTTCTGTCTTTCCTATCTCTCTCATATCTTGAAGAACCATTTTAGGGCCATGCAATGTATGGCTGCTGTGCCCTAAAGTACTACTTATCTATGACTATTCTGTTGCTTCTATGACACTCTGATGTGAGAAACTCAGGGAGAAAACACTGCTCAGAGTACCAGATGAGAAGTTCATAACAGGTTATATTACTGTCAAATTACTAGTTGTGTCCAGATGTTTAATATTTTTACACCTTTGGATCTAACTTCATATTTAGTATATGGGTAAGGTAGAGAAATGCTTTTTAAAAACCCAGCTTAACATCTACTTCCTGTTCAGTAGGTCAGTGTCTAGAATGGAGAGGAAGAGAAGAGTTTTAAGCAAAATGGAATGGGGGAGTGAGAACTGGCTTTTCCTGATAAAATGTTCTATTCAAATCTCTTTGTCTTACATTTAGACTATGGGTTTTATCTTAAAGTCTAAAATACATTAATTTTGTGGTTTAGTGAAAAACTCATTTTAGAGGGAATTATAGCCTTATATATTACTGCACAGAGGAAAGCCATGGGTTTAAAAGAACACGCAGATAGATGGCATGGGTAACTATCCACAAATATTTCCAAATTTCATCCAGATAAGAGTAAAAGAGAGTTGAACTAATTCACAACATTTGGGTTTACTGAAATTTCATGTTTCAGAGACTATGCAAGGAAGGGAAAACTCTTGATGATTTATTTTTAACTTTCTAGGTACACAATTCTTGGTGCAATATTTTAAGTAGAAAAAGATACCCATTTGAAACATCTGCCCACCTCAATATCTGAAAAGCAAAGCTGATTAATCAACCTGAAGTTTGACATGGCAACTTTGGAACTTCCCACGGGCTGCAATGGGGCCAAGATCAATGACTTACCCTGACTTTGCAGCTCTTTCAAAACTTGAACTCCTTCTGCTCTTATCTCTTGTTTTACCAGAGGCCATTATGCCTTAATTCCCAGCAGATTATGCCTGAAATTTTATGGCATTTTGGTATCTTTATTTAACGTGGCACTTTTTCCCTCATCTTACTGGAGTGCTCTAAACTTTTGTATTTTCTAGCAGCATTACAACAAATCATAACATTTTATCCAAATCCGTTCCACTCTACCTCTAATCAAAACATTTCATAAATGTAACAGATCAAATTAATGGATACGTATTCCATGTTTTAGATTTAGGGCTATACTAGTTTGTTTTTACATTGCTATAAAGAACTACCTGAGACTGAGTAGTTTATTGAAATATTAGCTCACAGCTCCATAGGCTATACAGAAAGCATGACTAGGGAAGCCTCAGGAAACTTACAATTATGCATGAAGGTGAAGGGGAAGCAAGCCCATCTTTACATGTGACAGGAGAGAGAGAGACAGCAAAGGAGGAAGTGTTATAAACATTGAAAAATCAGATCTTATGAGAATTCACTCACTATTACAAGAACAGCAAGGGGGAAATCCACCCCCATGATCCAGTCACTTCCCACCAGGTCCCTCCCCCAGTTTTGGGGATTATAATTCAACATGAGATTTGGGTAGGGACATAGAGCCTAACCATATTGAGTCATGCATATCAATTTTACCACATAAGGAATACATATGTAGGTATACCTATGTAGTCTAAATTTCTCTAATTCTTATTTTATCAACACTCTGTTTATCTCTCTTAGAAACTAAAGTAATTGAAGGTTTTACAAAACTCCTTTATATTTTACTCATTAGCATGTGTTTCAATTAGATCAATTTTGCTGTGTTCAATTAATGTCTTTTAAGAATTTAACATGTGTAATGCTTGAGGACTGAAGCATGAGACGATAGTGCAAAAGAGTAATAGCAGAGAAGTACAGAATTTTATTTGATTGTTTTGCTTTCCTAAACTGAAAAGCTCTACATTTAGCCAGAATCATTTAAATTTGGGATTTCTACCCTAATGACATACTGGACATGGTTTAGCTAGTCAAGAGCTTGACAGCAGGCTTTGTTAAAAGGTCAGAATTTCAGCAAGTAGTTAACATTTTTGTCTACCTTTGCATCTCTTTTATTTATTTTCTTCTTATTCTAAACCATCTGTTTTTCGAGGAGAAGCCAAGAGGATAAATAATATTATTTTACTGAATGATCACCCCCAAATGTCATGAAATTGCAGAATTGTATTAATATTGCAAACCTAAGAACTCATGGTATAAGAAAATAGCAAGGTAACTAGAAAACACCGAGAAGTTTGAGACATAATATCAGAAGAAAATCTGTCTTAAATTACTAAAAATCAAGGCATATCAGGCTAAAAGGCATAATCAAGGCTAAAAATTAGCATATCAGGGCTGCTAATGCATAAATAACCTCATTGTTCAATAAAAGTGACAGTGAGGTGTTTTCTCTACAGTGAAGTGTGACCTCAGCTTCCTAGTCAACAATCTAGTCTACATTAACTAGAAGCAATATCCAGCCACACTTTGGAAATGTATTAGGTATCTTTACCGGATTTCCAAGTCACAATATTCCATTTGCTAATGTGGAAAACAGGTTTTATGAATGTAAGGCTTCATAGGTTTAAATAGAGTTGAATATTTTGTATAGGATTTCCATTTCTGAGGCCCATATGACTTAGTCTTGGGCCTGGGCCAACAAGGTAACACACACTTGGCTCAGAGCAAAGACTGATGTATGTCACACATTGGCTTTCATGGAAAGAGGCTCTTCCAGCAGAACAGATGGCATGCCACAGAGTCCAACTTTCTGTGTCTCTTTTTCGTTTTTTTAAAAAAATAATCTGGTTCTTTGTGCACGTGTGTGTGTTTATTTCTTTAATGTGCAAGGGCATCATGTAACTATCTGTGCAGTTCTGCGAAGGTCTGCTTGTGTAACAATGACAGCAAAAGTTTACTTAGATTCAGGTCTGGTCATCCAAGATTTATTTTTTTTTCTAATGGTAGGTAAGTAATGTTATTTTTCTAAATAACTTGAACTTCTCATCAAAAGCTGCTTACTTATTGTGCTTCATGTGCTAATCTGTTATGTATTAGGTATATTTGCATTTCCTTAGTAACAAACCTATTTATTTACTGGAAATGTAAATGTTTTCTTTTTGGTTTAAAAGATATAATTCCATTATCTTTCAGAAGCCATTACATCTCTTCAAGAATTATCATGATTTCCATATCAACTCAGTACATGACCAGTTTCCCAGCAGATTAATCAAATTAGCTCACTTCATAAAAATAATGCAATAAAAATAAGTATTTATTAAGCTCATATGGTTTGATTGATATAGATATATTATGAATATAGGCATGTAGTAATTTAAGGCTTTTATTTACAAGAAGGACATCTTCCTGGTCATTATCTTGCAAAAGTAAATCAAAAATTATAAATATTTTACTTCTGAAACCTCCTTACTGCATCTTTCTTTAGTAACCAACAGATTGTGTAAGATAAATGCCATGTCGTATTTAATAATCATTTTTAAATCGACATAATGTTTTATTTTTGTATGATACTATTCTTAATTTAGATAAATATAATGGTGGTAATATGATAATTTAATCTTCAGGCTATAATACTATAATTTGTTAATAAAATTTGAATTTGAATTTGTGGTACTACTTTTTTTTAGATTTATTGTTATATTAGTATAAACTTTACAGTGATTGAGAAAAAAATGAACATTTTGAAGTTTAATTATAGCACTTTTTATTATAACTTTAATTTTCTTAATGGAATCAGATTATAAAAAAATTTAGAGGGTTTTATGTTAATTTTTAGTTTCTAATATACAATGTGCATCATATTTTTGTTGAAATAGTAGTTTTGAAGTTCTAACATTCTGTCTCATAAATTACTTATTCAAACACAAAAAAAGAAACTTTCTCATTTTCAAAAATACATCTAAATGAGAATATTTTAATAAAAAACTCAGCATGATATTATTATTGCTATGGGGTAATGTTTTTGTCACTGTCTTACAGATACCAACTTGTCCTTCTTACTTTTTTTCTGCCATCCATTTTATTGACTAACTTGAAGTTACTATATACACTCTATTTAAAGCTAGAAAAACTATTCTTAATTATCATCATTAGAAAACCAGATTTTAAATGGAATGGCAATACTTTACCATCTGCAAATCTACTCTAGCTGTTAAAATATATCTGTGGGTGACATTACTATAGAGTATTTCAATTATCTCAGGAGATAGGTTTTGGTAAAGGGAGATCTGTTTATTTAGTCTCAGACACTTTAAATTAGTTCAGAATGTATGCAGTTCTATATAAAATATTAAAGAAAACAAAATACAATGTGAGGGAAAGTTCTATTTTAAGAGATGTTAGTATGATGCAAATTAATTGACTACAATGTGTGAATTAAAAGTATCTGACAATGAGAATAATAGAATTGATTATAAAATGCCCAGCAGAGCAGTAAAATACATCATGTTGCTATGAAGATAAAGACAAAACAAGCAAAGTCTGCAGAGATGGGAATAGATAAACATGTAACACTGACTTCTTGGAGCAATTAAGGATGTGGAGAGTTCCACTGAAAACAACCATACTTATTCTGTGCTTGCCATGGCACCCTTGGCTCTGTGTTTCCTGGCAACACAGTCTTTTGAGAATCCTGTTGGGTACAAAACTGGTATTAAGCAATCTTCCATGACTAACAACCTGGCTCTGTTTCTTTTAGATGAGCTAAAAGAAAAACTAAACACAGGCACTTGTCCACAAAGCTAGAAATGGAAAGTTGTCATTATTTTTCTTGCTGTTGCTATTTGTGACATATGCAAAGTAAATACTTCTGAAAGATTAAAAAAAAACACACATTTTGTGTGTGTGTGTGTGTGTGCCTGTGCAAGAAAAGTAATTATCACATGAAATG
The DNA here is from genome assembly GCA_004027715.1 of Plecturocebus donacophilus. Lineage (NCBI taxonomy): Eukaryota > Metazoa > Chordata > Mammalia > Primates > Pitheciidae > Plecturocebus > Plecturocebus donacophilus. The sequence continues at coordinate 48,753 of PVKP010003837.1, forward strand.
CATACATTAGAAATATGAATGTTTGTGATAAGTGTTCAGTGTACTTAAGTTGTGCATAAAATATTAATTTGAAGTTTACTACTATAGTAATTGCTATGGTCTGAATATTCCTTGCCCCAAATTTCATATGTTGAAATCCAAAATATCCAAGTGATACATGCAATGAGAACACACCACCTATGAATCAAAAAACAGGTTTTCACCAGACATTGAATCTGTCTGTACCTAGATCCTGGACTTCACAGCCCCCAGAACTGTAAAAAGTGAATTTCTATTGTTTCAAAGCTCTCCAGTATGTGGTAAATTGTTCTATGAGTCAGAATACACTAAAAGCAACTAAACATGCACTTGTACATTAGTGTCCCAAGGGCAGCACATTAAAAGACAAGTATTTGTTTTTAAAAGCTTTAATATAATATTTAATAAATATGTGCCTAATGAATACATCAGCAATACATATTTTATTCACTAAGATTTGCACAAAGCATTTAACATCAATTTAATTTTTGCATGTAAATATTCAATAAAATTAAAATCATGAAAAATGTTATTCCTGGATGGCATCCTGAAGTCTGCACAGTCCATCTTTACTGAATTTTATAATTTGATATACCCAGAAATGAAGATTTCTCATATCTAAGTCATCTGTTTTTGCAAAATTAAATATATGACTATTACTTTTGCATTATTCCTTGAATTTGTACTCAGTGTTATTACAGCATTCAGACATGGAAATCATTATATTTGTAGTAAGAATAATTTGGTGACAATTACATGTGGGAGCAGCATGAACTATTTATGAGGATGAAGAAAAGACCCCCTCATCACTCTTTAATACCCAGAAAGCCATGTTTATTCCAATCAGATGGATAGATATCATGAATCTTTTGGTCAACCATGTAACATTCTATGTTATCTTCATTCTGACCAGTAAGAAGCTCAAGGAAAAAATGTGTGCCTTATTTCAATGACACAGTACTTAACGTATGCATGCTTAACAAACTAACCACATGGCTTAATCATTTCATTTTCTTTTTTCTTTTTTTTTTTATCTAATCTCGTTCTGTTGCCCAGACTGGAGTGTACTGGCGTGATCTCAGCTCCCTTTGCCTCCCGGGTTCAGGTTCCAGGGATTCTCCTGCCTCAGCCTACTGAATAGCTGGAACTACAGGTACGGGCCACCATGCCCAGCTAATTTTTGTATTTTTAGTATAGACGGGGTTTTGCATTTGGTCAGCCTGGTCTGGAACTCCTGACCCCAGGTGATTTGCCAGCCTCAGTCTTCCAAAGTGCTGAGATTACAGGCTTGAGCCACCACACCCAGCCCACATTGACTTTCTTAATATATTTCTGTCTGTGCATCTCTGGTAGGTGCCTCAGATTCTTTACCAGAATCACACATACTATAAATAATAAATAAATACATGCATAAATATAAACCATATGTAATATTTTATACAGTAAGTTTTCAGTAAATATTTCATTGAACTGAATCAATAAGGAGGTTTCTAAAATTATCTATGGTGTATTAAAGGGTAAAGTTACTCACTGAAGACTTTGAAGACAAAAAGACCTTCGGACTAAGACACATTGGAAAAAAGTGCATCAATAGATTTTTTTTCCTTACCCTTCCATGTGATATTATTTATATAGAAATCACTTTATACATTTTACAACTTCCAGTTATTCAAACATAAAATAATCTGTAGATAATATGTATATTATACAAATTTAGGGGAAAGATAAATGTAGTTTACAAAGCAGCTAGCAATCCAATTTTGGCTCACTCAATGCTATAATTCTTAGAGAATATTTCAGTTTCCCATTTACAACGTTATGTTGCAATTAGGTAACTTTGCATAAGCAAATAATCTAGTATAGTTAAAAGAAAGAAGCATTTGCTGGATTTCTGCTGTTTTAAATTCTTTCTGCATGTTTGTATCAGTTTATTATCTCAATAATTAATCATCTCAAAACACCATGGTTAAAAAAAAAAAGAGGAAAAGATTGCTCTCATTCATGGATTTGCAGTCTGTACAGTTGGCTCATTCTGGCGGGGGTTATCTGTGGTCAATCTAACCCGCAGCCTGAGTCCAGGTCTCCATATTGTCTCTCACGTTTCTTGGACAAACAGGCTGGTAAGGGCAGCTCTCTGTCCTTCCCATGTGATAAAAAAAGCTCAAGATGATAAGCCCAGTCATGCATGTAGACATTAAGTCTCTACCCAAAGTTCATGTTGACATTATGTAAACAAATCTTACATATGTTAAGTACATGTATGTATATTTGATATTAACATTATATGGCTGGCTGGGTGAGAAGAAAATCTCTTGAGTACAGTTTATACTGAATGTTCTTGAGTTTATCTTATTCCAAAGTCTTTATTTCTGTCAAAGTTCACTGATTATACACTTGCCTAATAAAGTCATACAACTATCACTAAAGACAAAGATGGGAAACTACCCTCTTATCCTAATGAGAGAAATCACAAACTTGTGTGGCAAAGAATATAGATAAATGAGAATTGAAGACTTGGGGTCAATACTGTTGTTTCCCAGTGCCTTCTGCATTCGTCAAATTTAGTCACATCTTTCTCTTTCCCACACACAAAATACCTTCACCTCTTTCTCAAGTGCCCTCAGGTTGTCATTCAATAATAATATTGATGTCCAAGATACCAGGATGACTTAAATTCCAGAATCCCATGACCAACACCGAGTGTGCACTCAAGTCCAAATTAATGTAACACACTAAACTACATGTTACACTACATGTTAAATGTCTATGCATTTTTCCTTCAACCCCAAAAGCAGGCAGATAGAAGATTCTACTTGACTTTTAATGTTCAGAGCCAAGTAGAATAAAATCTTCAGAAGTACTGTTGTATATGTGATTTAGAGTAGGTACTCACCAAAGTGTATTGAATCATGTATTAGAGACATGTTAATACGCATTTGTTGGGTTTCAGCCAAGTTATTGAGCACATTGAAATGTAGTTTGAAGATAAAATTAATTCTGTTACAGTTAATATAACTCTAAGAGTTTTATAGGAAAGGCGAGGGACAGGAAGAAAGATGTATTAGTCATCAAACTGGGGATTTTTCTTTTGGATATTTTTATGTCTTTTCTTCAGAAAAAAAGAAAAGGCAAATGGAAATCTAGAAGAATTAAGAATATTTCAGTGAGAAATATATATTACATTTGAGAGAGCTTTGTCCTGAGTAGCATGACCTATCTCAGGAGAATAAGTCTGATTGAACAAATTTGCCTTGCTAAGATAAAGATTGGGTATGAATAATCAGATTTTATGACTGCACATAAGGAGAAAATAACAGTTTTAAGTAGCATTTTAAAGGAATATATGCCAGCAAGAATCCTGTCCAGAACTGGGGACAGGATTGCATTCCTGGGAGGGAGGGCAAGGGTTATTTTAGGGGACCCAAAATCTGTTTGAGCCCGTACTAATGCAGCTTTTGTATTCCCATCTGCTCTCTTAGGAAACTATCCTGAAAACATCCCCAAGTTCTCTGGATTTCCTCAGATTAGTCTTAGTGGATCCTTAGTGGAGGCTGATTTTTGTCGAAAATGATCATTCTCGTTTCAACTTGCTATGGGGCACATACCTCTGTAAAATTCATCCTGGCATTCTTATTATGTATCTCCGCAAAGCTCCCTGTCCTTATTTACACCAGAGAAATACTTTTCTAGGAAACAAAACATTAATGTGGAAAATTATCTTTATTACCCTTCTACCACCCTTGTATTTTCTGTTGCCTGAGAAGCTGTTTGCCCAGACCTACGAATCTCTTCTTTTTGACCTCTGCTTGCATCTCACCTTCTCTTTTTACAGAATAGGGCACTCTCCTCTCATCACCACCTTCTATTCCTTTGCCTGAGTTTGTTTTTCTTCAGTGCAGTTCTCCCACCTGGCAGATGGCCTATTTCCTGTTTATGGTATATGCCCCCACTTAAGCCTAAGCTTCATAAAAACAAAGTATTTGTCTGCTTTGATTCATGGCTGTTCCTCAGTGTCAGCAGTGTCTGCCCTTTTTGAACAAGTGAGTGAACTTTCTCCTTTCCTCTGTACAGAGGCTATATCTGAAATCTATGCTGAAAGATTCCATGTATTAAGCTTGAGGTATTATTTGTTCAGAGATTACTTACACAGTACCATGTGCATTTTATTGGAATTCCAAATGATTATCAAAGCAATAATGTTTTAATACCTAAAGAAGAGGCTTAAATGGTGGGATTTTGAGAGAAAGACAAAAATACGTTTTGAATATGTCGGTGCTAAGTAAAATTCTCCCTTTTTTTGCGTAACTACATAGTGATAACTTGTGTAACTATGTAAAGAGAAGACAATATTAATTGGCTTGACTAGTATAACCTGCCAAGTTATCTGGTAAAGATATAAATGCTTATTCTTTTTGAGATTAAATTACTAGCAGTACAAGAAAAGAAAGGTGAGCTCGCCAATACCTATGTCAGCACCTTATACTATGCCTTTGAAATTATTGTGTGGCTATTCATTTTTAACATAATCATAAAAGTTAAGATTGATTAGTTAGCATAGATAAAAACTATTTTTGCATAATTGGTTTAAAATTAGAAGCCAATTAATTCTCTGAATATGAGACATCTGAGAATATATTAAATTATATTATTAGCTGACCTCTTATTTATTATGAAACAAGTATGTAAAATTAAATGTTTAGAATCAATATACAGTGATAACACAAGAGAAATGTGTGTGTTTGGGTTTAGTTACATTTAATCTTTTGTAATTAGTTTTACTTGGAATATATATATATATATATATATATATACATATACACACATATATATAGGTAACTAGGTAAAATAATTTTTATCAAATCTCTGATCATTTATATGGGTTGCTTTAATTTTATGCATTATTAGCAAAACATGCCAGAAAATGCCACATACACTTATAATACAATTTTCCAGTTATAATAAACTCATAATCTTTTAGGTGAAAAATAAATAATAGTCTTATTTATATGTACATATTATAATATACAATGCAAAGGCTCACCAAAAATGTCCATGACCAAGGTGTAATATACTAGCATATTAACACATCAAAATAACTATTATTTTAAGTCACTATGTTTGTGGTAATATATATATATATATATGTGACTATCCCCTTGATACTATATATACTATATATATACATATATATACACACATACACACACACACACACACAATCAAACACATAATATCTATAAATATATCTTACAGTCTATTGGAAAATATATAGTTAGATAAAGGAAATAGGGATTGCCAATGGGAAGGAATTGCTATTTTTTAAAAAGAATAATTATGAAAAGAATAATAATGAAAAGAAGTAACAATTAAAAAGTTCTTTGGCACGGTGAGATTTGAGTATCATCTGGACTGAAGGTAAAAGGTAAGCCTTTGGGAAGATCTGGGACAAAGGCATTTCAGGTAACAGACTTGAGATGAGGAAGGACCAGCCAGGAGCAAGTGTGCCTGGAACAGAATAAGCAAAACACACAGTGGTAGGAAATAAAATTTGAGAGGTTCTCACATTGTAGTGAAACACAGGGTAAGTTTCTCATTATACATTTTTTTCTTAAACATAAACTTGTAAAATACAATTAAAAGGACTTACTACAAACACAAATTAAAAACAAACACAGAAGACTTACAAAATGGAAACACAACATTTAAATATAAGTCAATATATAAAATCAAATTTTTATGAACATAAGCAGAGCAAACATAGAGAAGAAAAGATCTATAGCAACCATATTTTGTTTATGAAAATTTCATGGACAGGAAAGAACAGTTTTTGAACCAGTCTTGGTCCAGGAATCTGATTCTGAATTGTTCTGATATCTATGGACTATTTAAAAAATATATATATTTTTTTCCTGAAAGAGACTGGAAGCCACAGTAAGGCCTCCAGTGATGTTTTTAAGTTTACATTTTAGAAGTAATATTCTGACTACTTTGTAGAGAACAAATCACAGGGGGCAGATATGAAAGCAGTCAAAGCAGCAAGGAAGTTATTAAAATAATTCAAGGAAAGAGTGATAGAAATATTAACTCAGGGGTCAAAGAGGTAAGAAATGTTGAAATTCTGGACAAACACTGAAGATAAAGCCAACGGAATTTACAGTTGACCTTTGTTTAAGATAGAAAATGTGGAGTAAAATTAAAGATATATAAAAGGACTGGGCGGTGTGGCTCATGCTCATAATCTCAGCACTTTGGGAGGCTAAGGTGGGTGGATCACGAGGTCAAGAGATGAAGACCATCCTGACCAACATGGTGAAATCTCTTCTCTACTAAAAATCCAAAAATTAGCTGGGTATGGTGGTGCATGCCTGTAATTGCAGCTACTTGGGAGGCTGAGGGAGAAAAATTGCTTGAACCTGGGAGGCGGAGGTTTCAGTGAGCCAACATCATGCCACTGCACTCCAGCCTGAGCGAAAGAGCAAGACTCCATCTCAAAAAACAAAACAAAACAAAAAAGATGAATAAAGTTTTTGAGATCTGAGATCTGAGCATGCTGAAATATGCAGCTACCGTTTCCTTAGGAAAATTGGAGGTAGAGTAGATTGAGGGGTAAGAGGAGTCAAGAGTTTAATTTTAATGTTTAAAATAGTATTACATTTTTATTGCTCTGTAAAAAATTATTGAAAACTCAGAACACCAATATTTCATTATCTCACAGTTTGGGCAAGTCAGAAGTCTGGGCTTGACTTAGTAGGAATCTCTTCTCAGGGTCTCACAGGGCAGAAATCAAGGAGTCAACCACACTGAGGTCTCATCTGGAACTCAGTGTCTTTTTAAAAGTTTATCCAGGTTGTTGGCAGGATTCTATTCCTCGTAGTTATAGAAATGAGTTCATGCTTTCTTGCTGGCTATTAATCAGAGATTGTTCTCAGCTCTTGTAGGCCACATGCTGTTGTTCCATGCAGGTGTTCCTCTCTATAACATAACAGTTCTTTGTTCAAAGCCAGCTGGAGATTCCCCCTAGTCAACTACCAAGGAATTCTCTATAAAATAACATAATCATGAAGTGACTATCCCAGCACCTTGATAACATGACATAACCTAATCAAGGGAGAAATCATTCTATTATCTGGCAGGTATCTACACAGTCATGGGGAGAGAATTATCTATGGTATATACACTGGGGACTGGAAATCTTGGGGATCATTTCAGAATTTCATACACCACACTTATTTCGTATCTGAGTGGAGCCATCAAGTAAACTGTAAAATACAGAAGCCTGGAATTTAGAGAAAGTTCTGTGTTGGAGGTTCACATTTGAACATTTGTTGGTTATTCGATACTTATGTCCTCTTCTCCCCATACAAATTCTCATTTTTGCTATCTTAATCTATGTCACAGGGGACAACATTTATAGAAACCATGTTCTGGGTTTCTTTACCCTCGGATTCCACCCTTTTTTCAACCAATAGAAAGCAACAGTTTTTCAAATGTCAGAGAACTTGAATATGTCTCTCAAGTTGACTTCCAAGCCTTTATTGCCAAAGCTCCTTTTGGGTTACTCCTCCTCCGTAATTATGACATCACCTTTGCAAAAAGTGTAACAGTGAGAAAATAACTACAGTGAGAGATTTAACCTAACAAACTCCATTTGCCTTCAATCTCCAAACTTCCCTTGGTCATTCCTAGGTGTAGACTGAACTAACTTTGGGAGGAATTTAGCTTATAGTTTAACTTTAAAACAAAGATGATGAGTGCCCCTCTCAGAAACAAATCCCCTCCTTGCTTGGGGACAAGACCTCCTTTGTAAAACTAACAAATTAGTCACAAATTAGAAATTATGACTCAGGAGTTATTCAACCAGAGGCCACAAGATTCCTAACTTCATCCATTGCTCCTATGAAGAACATTACCATTGTAAGAGCTGAGATTGCTTTTTGAAGTCTTTTTCCGACCCTGCATGCAAAAAGTTACCTGGCACCACCCTCACCAGGAAACTGGCTCATCTGATCTTGTGGTCCCCATGCAGGAATTGACTCAGCACAAGAGAGCAGCTTCAACTCCCAATGATTTCATCCCCAACTCTACTGCTCAGCATTATCCATTCCCTAGCCCCTGCCTGCCAAACTGTCTTTTTAAAACCCTAGCCTAAATTAGTTCAACCCTTCTGGAAGACAGTATGGCAATTCCTCAATGACCTAAAGACAGAGATACTGTTTGACTCAGCAATCCCATTACTGGGTATATACCCAAAGCAATATAAGGCATTCTATTATAAAGGCATATGCATGTGTATGTTCACTGCAGGGCTATTCGCAATAGAAAAGACACGGAGTCAACCTAAATCCCAATCAGTGATAGAATGGATAAAGAAAATGTGATATAGATATAGATATAGATATGGATATATACCATGGAATATTATGCAGCCATAAAAAGGAATGAGATCATGTCCTTTGCAGGGACCTGGATGGGGCTGGAGGCCATTATCCTTAGCAAACTAATGCAGGAACAGAGAAACAAATACCACATGTTCTTACTTATAAGTGTAAGTGGAAGCTAAATGATTAGAACACATGGACACATAGAGGGGAATAACACACACTGAGGCCTATTGGAGGTTGGAGGGTGGAAGGAGAGGATGAGGATCAGGAAAAATAATGAGTTGGTAGTAGGCTTAACATCTGGGTGATGAAATAATCTGTACAGTACATCCTCATGACACAAGTTTACCTATGCAACAAACCTGCATATGTACCCCTGCTGGTGTTACCCCTACTTATGTAACAGACCTGCACAGGAAATTAAAAGACAAAAAAAGAAAAGAGAAAAATGCACCCTAGCCTTCAAATTTTCAGGGAGGCAGATTTGAGTAAAAATTAAAGTTTGATCTCCCATTTATGGGGTTCTGCATGTATTAAACTCTTTATTGCAATTCCCTTGTCTTGATAAATTAATGCTATCTGAGCAGTGGGCAAGAACCCACTGGGGGGTTACAGTTAGAATTTTTCCAAGGATTTGATAACACTTTTGCTTCCCATTGTCCCTTCAGCCTAGGATTAGCAACAGCTTTCCACTTCACTGGTGGTAGTTCCTGCCTGCTTCCCCATTCCCTTATCAGTTGATAAATTATCTTCACCACTTGATAAATAGTCCTTTTGCTATCATATGGAATCTGCCATCTCCCCTGATAATATTCTTAGTGGCACAGATATCAACAAACAGAGGAAAAAGAAAATAACTAACTAAAATCATTTAACTAACTGAATTAAACGGAAGAAACAACACAGTCCTTAGGTGAGCATGTCTTACATAAGGCTGGTATGTTAAAGCTGAATTTATTACTAGGTAAAGACATTTTCTAAAAAGCCTTACCCTAGGTCAAAGCAAAGATTGTATCATATCTGTGATATGAAATAAATACACTCTAAACCCAATTGAAGGACAGAGAAGTCACCCTATGAAAGGCTTAAAAGTTCTTCATATTAGTAAACCATATATATCTTTAGCGCAGACATTGGGTTAAAGTGTGTTAGATGAGGAAAACATATAGAGATGAGCCCCCAGAAGACACAAGAACACATTCAAGGAGAAGGGCAAAAGAAAAAGTGGCAGTAGCAGTATATAAAATGTGTGTTTTCATGACCAGTCCTCAGATTGGCAATCATGTAAAAGTGCATTGAGATTTAGAGGCTACTCTGAACAAACCCTAAATCACTTGAGTAAGATCCCATTCAAGTTGCTGTCTTAGTATCAATATGGCAATATCTAGACTAACATAGTAATTCACAACTAATAAATTGAACTTCAATTTCAACCAAGACAAATGTTTCCCAACTTTTGCAAGAATATTCCCAGATACTTGAGAGAAGAGAGTTTTAATAACACTATTGTGCAATGAAAATGGCGTAACTAGCTCAGTTCAACATGGTGGTTATAACAGAGTGGTATTGTTGTGAATTCCAAGATACCCATGTAATCTCTGTGCAGATTTATTGCTTGATATCTATGAGCCTCTATTTTTGATATGCAAAATAAAAAATAATCTTACCTCAATATTCTGTTGTGAAGATTATATAAGTTCATGTATGTCAAGTGTCAGGTACATGTTAGACACTCAACAATGTTTTTATGTCTTCAATTTTTTTTTTTACTTAAAATCATAACAAATACAACTCAAACTAAATTTGATACAAAAAATTAGTCTTAGATATTTGTGATAATTGCTGCTTGCAATATATTCTATACAATATAAAATTTTATAGCAATAATATACATAATCTTTATATAAATGTTGTATTTGAAAAGGATATTAGAAGCATGTGCCTTGGTTCAGCATTGTGATATTAAGAAAATAAAAAGTACTTGATACTAATTTAAATTTGAAATAATTTTTTTCACCAGTTGACATTTCAGGCTTTAGGAAGAACTGAAATGGATTCACTTTTCCTTGGGTTGCAGAAGCATGTACGAGATCTCAGATCAGAATAGAAATCACAGTGAACCCATGGCAGCTACTACAGTCATGTGGCACAGAAGCCGTTAAATCCATCCTACTCCCCAAATGCTTGATGTTACCTCCAAACATTTTTTCAGACTACAAATAATCAGAATAAACCAATGGGACAATTTTGTTAACTTTTTTTTAATATACTTTGAGTTCTGGGGTGCAAGTGGAGAATGTGCAGATTTGTTACATAGGTATACATTCACCATGGTGGTTTGCTGCATCTGTCAACCCGTGATCTATATTAGATATTTCTCCCAATGATTTCCCTGCCCCTACCCCCTACCCCCTGACAGGCCCCAGTGTATGATGTTTCCCACCCCCCACCCCGTGTCCATGTGTTCTTATTGTTCAACTCTCACTAATGAGTGAGAACATTTTATAATGTAGAATTAGAGCCTTCTGCAAATTCTATAATGTGTTTCCTTTACACACATTAAGTACTGGTATAGAAAAATTACTAGTGTACAAAAGTACTCCTTTAGGAAAATGAGGGTCATTGATGGCAATTCTGAGCACAGAAAGTGCTGCCCTACAGTAAGTAAGGCTATTTTCTTTGTTCACTTTTCTTTTTCATATCATGGAGTAAACCAATACAATAGAAAGAAATAATGTATTCACAGCTTCTAAGTGTTGAACATTAAAATGTCCAGGATCATCAAAAATGTTTTATCATTCTGTCATATTCTAAATGCTGTCATAAGGCCTAAATTTATTTTTCCAATACAAATTGCATCTTAATTTTCCTATAGTTTGAAATAGGAGCAAAATAAACTTCTACTGGTCTTTTGAAAGTCACTCTGGCCTTTTCCCAGGGTTTTTGCCTTCTGTGTTGTGAATTGTTGTCCCCAACAATGATAGAAATGCCCCTTTCCCTCAGAGATGGAGACAGTAGGCAGTTCCTCACTAAGTGTAAGAGACCTGACCAAGACTGAGCCAAATTTAGGAAATGATACTGATAGATAGGAGCTTAATGAAGGATAGAAAAGCCTGACTTCCTTTTGCCTGGGGCTGGGTCCTCCAGAGGCTTGAATAAATATACAGAAAGATGTAGAAAAAAATGTACAGGAATTGAATAAAGATAATGCATTCATAAGTAAATTCTCTGGATGTAAAACTGTCACCTTTTTATTTGCATAACTATATATTACCAGAAAATTAGAGTAATTTCTCATTCATATGTTTATCTAACTTTAAATATAATCTGTGAAATTGGAAAAAGTACATGTGTATACATACAGTTAGTTTTATTATCTAATTATTGAATACCACACTGCAGAAGGCTAAATAATATGCAAGAAAGTAATTTACCTTTTCAATGTATTTTATTTGACTAAAATATATTGGTATATGTGTATCTATATATCTGTATCTGTATCTAATTCTGTCCTCTCTAGCCTCTCCTCCTTCCCTGTACCCACTGCTAAGTATTTGTCCTGCCTGCTCATATACACTGCTCATGAAATCTATGGAATAAATTCCCTCAAAGATATATGATCTCTGGTTGTCTTTTGTAATTATAACCTGAGGAAAGTTAGCCTAGTTATTTTTTTCAGTGAATATCAATTCTTTTGTTAAATTTCCTGAAATTATTAAAAATTAAATCAGTATCTATACTAACATCTGGGAGATTATTAATAATTATGGGTATGCACTTTACATTCCCTAAACTTTTATTAGAAACTTTTGAGTCATTAAACTAGACACTGCAAAGAATAAATTTATCTAACATTTTAGAGTCTCTGAGAATAGTTAAGAATCCAGGTCCTAGCTAGAATTTTGTCTTTTCGTGTTCAGAAATTTCTGCCTTGAAGTAAGGAAAATACTGTGAGTTTCTTTTTTGTCGTTACACTAGATTTTTATATCCTAACAAAGATGTGCTCTCACCTGTCAGTTTTTTTACTTGAAGTGCCCTAAGTGAGGAATGAGAGTGCCTTAAGTGTCACATAAGTGCAATTTCTGTCACTTTACACAGGCCTTTCTTGGGCATAGTCTATTTGTACTTCTACCCATAAAACTTACCAGAAAGGGTAGCTTAGAATAGGTATTCTTTCCTAAGGGAAACTAACAGAATCCATGGCAAGCATGTTGCTTTATCTCTCTTCTGGGCTAAAGAACTTGCATTTCTCTTGTTCCCAATGGCTGTAGCAAAACCGTATCTCAATCTTTTCTTTCTGATGAAGCTGTCATTTGGAATTGTTTTCAAGATTGCTGGATTTTAAACCTGATTCATTGCCAAGGTTGGCTTCTGGCTATAAAATTATAGATCCTAGAGCTAAATGACGAGGGAACCTGAGAACAAAAACACAGAGATATAATCCTTAAGAATATATATTTAGAACATTTTACTTTCTTGTTTTATTAATATTTGACATGAGATTATCTTAATATATTTTACATAGTACACTGTACACTTAAATTATTTTAATGAGAAGTGTGTGATAAGAGAATAACATAGGAATTGTTTGAATAAATAAAATGTACTTTATGTGCTCCTTTGTAACATATGCAAGTAGCCTTGGGTTTCAGATGGTGCTTATTTTATTAAATGACACAATGATGATCAGGATAATAAAGTTTTATTTTCTTATCAGTACAAGTGGAGTCTTTAGAATCTGGAAATGATGGGTATATGACTTAATGCTTCATTTGATAGAGGATACCTTAAAGTATAAGAGCTAAGTCATGCTTTAGAGTAACAAATGAATCCTTAACTAGTGATATTTTAAGTTACCAGTTATATTAACTACATCAGTGATAAATTGAAAGATATTTTATTCATTAATGAAATCCAAAGCAAAAGTGCCTTTTTTTCTCCTCATGGGGTTAAAATGTCACTTCGCATTTGTAATGTGCTTTTAAATAATTTGAAACTATTATTCCTACTGTCAAAAAAAGTGTGAATATAAAATAACTGGTGAAGAAATAAACTTTATCACATTTTAGGAAATTAAAATACCTCTGATTGCATAGAAAACATTTTATTTTTGAAGCAGAAAAATGATATTAAAATAAATGCATCTTTTTTTTTCAGAAAAATTCTCAACCAATAGCAGAAAGACTGAAAGTTTACATATAATTAAATTGTATATTAAATATTGCAAGAATTACTAACAAGGTAAAATGTCCATTAATGATGGTATTATAAATATATCAATATTTTAAAAAATTGCTCATAATTGAACTTTTCAATTGGTAAACATAATATACTGGAAAGTATAAAGCTATTATATTTTCTCAAATTAAATATTTATTGAATGGAAAACCAATCATAGTAGATTCTCAAATATGTCAGACTGCTCACAAATATCATTCTCATTTCCCAGTGTGCACTTAATAAATAATGAATGAATGAAATTTCTGTCAACATACATGAACAAAAGGGGGCATGGGTAATGGCAGCAGAAAACATTGCAGAGAAGAAAAGCCAAGAAGTAGTTACTGATTGGAAGAGCAGAGGAGTAAAACATTAATTCTGTACTGATATAAGAAGTATATAAACTCACTTCATAGACCCCAGAAGAGGCTGAAGTCACCAATTATCACAGAAAATGGGGATGACTCATGAGACTAAAATAGAGATTTTAATAAAAATCTAAATGTGGCCAGGTGCCTTTGGAGGCTGAGGCAGTTAGATGACCTGAGGTTAGGAGTTCAAGACCAGCCTGGCCAATATAGAGAAACCTCATCTCTACAAAAAAAAAAAAAAAAAAAAAAAAAAAAAATTAGCCAGGCATGGTGGCATGTGCCTATAGTCCAAGCTATTTGGGAGGCTGAGGCAGGAGAATCGCTTAAAACTGGGAGGTGGCCTGGGAGACAGAGTGAGACTCTGTTTAAAAAAAAAAAAAACCTAAATGTGAAATAATTATAATGCTGATTTCTCTCTTGCAACCTGTGAAAACACATACTTAAAGTTTCCTATCCTCTGTAAGTAAACTTGGAGCAGGTTCCAGAAAGATAAATCCAGATAATTTCTTGAATAAGAAGGCTCAGAGAGCCCAGGTTAGATACGACACTTAAAAGATTAAGTATAAATTGCATGTTGAAAGCTGGGACTTCTGATTTCTTTTCTCTACTTAATTGCTACCATATTGGTAGCTAAATAAATGAAGCCCAAACAAATGAGGGATTGTTAGCCTAAAACAGAAAGGCCCCAGTGAAAAGGTATGAAATATTAGTATCTCTTTATAAAAAAGGGGGAATATCATTTCTGACCAGACCACCACATAGCACACCAGTCAACAAGGTCCCAAATGCCTCAGTCTTCAACATAAATTGAAAGCCAAAAACTGTCATCTGCAATCCGTTATTATAGAGGGAGAAACCAGAAACTAGAGCAAAATCAGCAAAAGATAACAGAAATAGGAATGGAGGAAAAGAAATGGAATCATATTCTAGTGTCCTCTGTTAATGAAGGAGTATCAATGATTGACATCATGAAAGAGTAGAAGATAATAGAAATCATTTAAGAATCTCACTTGAACAAAATTATTGGAAAAAGAGAGCAGAAGATTATCTGGAAATGTCACTGGGTAGCAATGAGGTCACTGAAATAATAATCTCAGCCTAACACGCAAAGTGTATTTAAAAATAATACCCTTTACCTGAGAAGGCTGTTGGGAAAGCTATATCTACGAGGATCAGCCACTTTTGAAGAGCTGAAAAATATCAACAAACTGACTTGCAAACTACAAACCCCCACCTTTCCACTCACCTGTAGGAAGTAAGATTATTGAATAAGTTACCACATAGGAATATTTCTAAAACAGATGAATTTGTAAACAAATAAACAAAATAATCAACATCTATATTCATTTTGTATTTATTTTTATATCCTATCTAGGATTGCCTAATGACCTGCCATCCAAGACACATTTTTTCCCTTTGCCTTTTTCTAATTTACACTATTTTCTAACACATCACTGCCCCAGGTTTTGGATTGCAAGTAGGACTTGTAAATGTGTATTTTGCAGCACTTCCCAGGTTCAAAAAATCAATAGTTGTTATACCTGGGCATACCCTATATATTCCACCATAACATATAGTATCATCAGTGTCTACTCAAATCACCAGACAGGTGTTGGTTAATGATTTTAAATACTTAGGAGAAGAATAACTTAATAATTTCAGCAGACATTAAGTATTTATTGAATGAATTTGGAACACAAAGGAGATTTTTAATTTATAGCAATGTGTTTTAATAAGGCAAGCTAACACATAATGATTTTATGTTTTGAGTTACCACATATCTTCTTTAATCTGCATTTATTTCAGATGAAATAAATTCTATCTACTACACAGCTTCACTTATGGTAAAAATAAATTTCATAGCCTTTTAGACTTTTTTTTTTCCGAAAAGTGCAAAAGTGGGATACTACCATACAAATTTGAAGACTGGCATATTCTTTCTTTAAAAAATCTGCAAGGGAATGTGTTTTGTTCATCTTTTGTTTTGTTTTTTTCTTAGTCTGTAATGAAAGACTTCTTTAATTTGGTATTGCTCATCTGTGATAATAGAAATGTTATCCCATTAGCAATATGCTTGAAGCTCTTTCTTTTTAAGATTGTGTAAGGCAAATGTTCATTGTAGCTGCCTCTGAGTACAGAGTAGAGCATATCTTTATAAAATTAATTTTAATGAATTAGAAAATGGGTTACACAAGTAGCTTAGAATATTATTTAAACATTAAGTGTTAAACAAAAGCAAAAAGAAAAAAGATATATAATTTTATTTCATTAAGTAAAATAAGTTTGGTTTAAGGACTTACATCTCAGAACAATTAAGTAATAATGCCATCAAATAAAAAAATAATAATTATCTGACTTGAAAAATTCAAGGTGATTGCCAGTTATCTATATGTTATATACATTTTGGATTTCACTTGTATTGCCTGCAATTGATAATTCAAATAAAACAAGTAATCTCGGCTTGAATTACAAAAAGATTTTATTTGATCAGAAAGATTTTTAAAAATGATTATCTTTTGTTATTTTTAATGATTGTGCATTAAGTCAAGTATCATTTAATATGTATGGTTATGGAGGTTTCCCCCATTTTTCCAATGTACTTCATTACATTTGAGAACTTAAAGCTCATTTATACTGGAGCCTAGTTGGATAATGATGGCTTTTATCCTCAGAGGAGTGTTAGATCCATCCAAATATTAATTCTTAAGTTAAATAAATAAATATGGGAGAAAATATTTGCAAGTTATATATCTGATAAGTTTAATATCCAGAAAATATAAAGAATCCTTACAACTCAACAACAAAAAGGCAAACAACCCAAATATAAAAATGGGCATGGTACTTGAATAGGAAGTTCTTCAAGAAAAATGTATGCACATCAAAAGATGCTTAATATTATTGGTTATAAAAACAATGGAATCTGTATCACACTAAAATGCCACTTCACACCTATTAGGATAAGTATAATAATAATAATGAAGAAAATAACGAGTGATGACAAGGTTGTTTAGAAAGTGAATCTTTCATATGTTGTTGGTAGGAATGTTAAATGGTGCTGCTGTAATAGGAAACAGCCTTTTGCCTCCTTAAAAAGTTTAATTTTATTACCATGTGGCCCAAACCATTCTACTGCTAGGTATATACTGTAATGAAATGAAAACAGATATTCAAACAAATACTTCTACATGAATGTTCACAGTAGCCTTATTTACAGTAGCCAAAAGAGAAAAGAAAGGATGGAAATAACTCAAAAGTCTATCAAATGATGATGGATAAACAAAATGTAGTATATCCATACAATGGAATACTATTCGTACATAAAATGAAGGGAGTATTGATCTTTGCTACAATGTAGATAAACCTTGAAAATCTAATGCTAAGTGATAAACTTTGAAATGCTAAGCAGATAAGTCTTGAAAACCTTATGCTTAAGCCAGATCAAAAATTCAAATGATTCCTTGTATATGGAATATTCAAGAGATAAACCCGTAGAAACCAATGGAAGATTGGCTGCTGACAACGGCTACATGAGGTAGAACTGGGGAGCAACTGCTTACAGCTATGAGGTTTTCTTCTGAGGTGATAAAAATTTTTTGGAATATGATAGAGGTGGTTGTTTCATAACCTCATGAATGTTCTAAATTCCACTGAACTGTACAATTTAAAGTGGTTAATTTTATGTTATGCTAATTTCACTTCAATAACTATTATATAGATTTATAATGAAATAAAGCATATAGAAACAAGGGTAATAAAACTGAAACCCTCCTCAAAAAATAAAGAAATGTCAGTAGCATTTTAGGTGCCAAAATGTATCATGATTTGCCTCATTTTGTTTTATTTATTTTTAAGACACAGGGTGTTTACTTTCTAGTTATCAATAGCAATTTATAAAAAGGACTTTATGCTTTGTTTAGATTGTTGAAAAATATGAGTATTATAATACTTTATTTCTGTAATTCATTCCTGTAATTAAAATGTCTTTAAACAAACTGTAGCTATATGCTTTTAGAATTTCAAAGTTACAGTCTTAATTGGGTCAGATAAACATTATTCTTAAAATTTGCAAATATGTCATCATGCAGATTTGTTTCCATGTTACTGCCTGGTCTGGTGTACACTTACCTTTAGGCTTATTTGAATAGTCTATTAATATTAATATAACTTACTTTAAATTACACTGGGGATAATTTTTGATAATACTCTATGATTTTCTGAAATAAAAACCTTACCTTTCTTCCAAGCAGATAGTTGTGGGCTGGAAGAGTCAAATAATTTGGATGAACAAATAAAGAGGCAGTATGTATCTCAATATCCTAAGATAATTGAGATATTTGGGCTAAAGATTGATAAATAGGTTGATTGGATTTCTTTGCCTAGCTTTCTATTTGAGTCACTAAAGAAAATTCTATCAGAGAAAAATCAGCAATATGGTATGCTTAACTTAAAATAGTGGGGTAAGGAAAGGATCAATAAGTTATTGAATGCTCCTAAAGAATGCTGAGAAGTTAGCTGAGTGTCAGCAGGAGACCTTTGTAAAGGGTCAATGTGGTAATGACCCTGTCATAGAAATCCATATGGTGGACTTTTTGTTCCTGACTGAGACAAGAGAAATAGATCACAATTTGACCAATGACAGACCGTAGATCCAACGCGTCTCCTGTAAAGTTGTCAGGAAAGGCAGCTACAAAGCCTTTCTTCCCCACTGCCATCGAATTGCTTCAGCTGTTTTGTACTCTGTCAACATCTGGAAAGGAGAAAGCAGAAAAGAGGGAAATACAAAGGTACAATTTGAATTCAAAAGAGAATATCCTTTATATTTATTTGTTTATTTTCCCATGATTCTAAACATAATTTCAACTTTTATTTTAGATTCAGGGGGTATATGTGAAGGTTTCTTACCTAGGTATCTTGCATGATGCTGAGGTTAGGGTATAAATACTCTTGTCACCCAGGAAGTAAGCATAGTACCCAAAACATACTTTTTCAGCCTTTGTCTCCCTCCTTTGTCCCCTGTAATAGTTCCCAGTGTCTCTTGTTCCCATCTTTATGTCTCTATATACCTAATGTTTATCACCCACTTATAAGTGAGAACATGTGGTATTGGATTTTCTGTTCCAGCTTTAAGTTGCTTAGGATAATGACTTCCAGCTGCATCCATGCTTCTGCCAAGGACTCGATTTCATTCTTTCTATCAGTTGCATGGTATTCGATGGTGTATATGTACCACATTTTCTGTATCCAATGCTGCTATTGATGGACATCTAGGTTGATTCCATTTTTGCTATTGGAAAGAGTGCTGTTATAAACATATAAGTGCACATGTATTTTTGATAGAATAGCAAAATATTTATTTTCCTTTGGTTATATACCCAGTACTGGGATTGCTTGGTTTAATGGTTGTTGGATTTTTTTTTTCAGTTCTTTGAGAAACCCCCACAAAAAGCCAGAGCAAGATGCCCATATAGAAGCCCCCAGCAATCATCTTCCCCATAGAAACACAGAATTTGACAACTATCTATACAAAAAAGCATCTTCATGCCTTCATACTAACCAAAAGTCAGGTGAGGGATCACAGTACCTAGTTTCATGTCCCTGAAAGAAGCACTAAGAAAAGACAGCCTTGAATTGCTTCACCACCCCTCCCCCATCTCCAAGCAGCAGCCACATGGAGGAAAGGTGCAGCAATTTTGGTTCTTTGTATTAGAACACTGCTGTCAACACCAGGCAGAACTCAGCTGATGCCCGTGGAGGGATTATTTTGGACAAGCCCGAGCCAGAGGGTAATCACTATCTGAGCTGTCAGAACTTGAGTTTCATCAAGCCTCTCCACTACAAGCTAAAGTGATCTGGGGCCCAAATAAAGTTGAAAGACAGTAAAGTCCATACGGACTGCAACTGTAGGCAAGTCCTACTGCTAGGCTGGTCTCAGAGCCGGTAGACTTGGGGGCATGGAACCTCCTGAGACACCTGCTAGGGTGGCTAAGGAAGTGCTTGCATCACTCCTTTCCCAATATCAGGCAGCCAAACTTGCAACTCCAAATAGGACCCTTTCCTTCCTCTTGAGAAGAGGAGAAGAAAGAGTGAAGAAGACTCCCTCCTACAACTTGGATACTGGCTGCAGGAAGATAAGACACCAGGCAGAGTAAAAAGGCTCCCATTGCAGTACCTATCTGGAGGAGCACATTTCTAGCCACATTCTGGGTCAGAAGGGAACCTGCTTCCTTGAAGGGAACTACCTAGTCCTGTCAGAATCCATCACCTGCTGACTGAAGAGCCCTTGGGCCCTGAATAATAGCAGCAGTCACCAGGTAGTACACACTAGGGGGCCTTGGGGACACTCTGAGATGTGCTGGCTTCAGGTGTGACCCAGCATATTCACAGCTTTAGTTACTATGAAGAAAACTTCTTTGTGTTTAAGAAAAGGAGAGGCCAGAATAAAGGAGATATTGTCTTGCAACTTAGGTACCAGTTTGGGCACAGTGGAGAAGAATACCACACAGGCTTTTGGGACCCCCAATTCCAGGCCTTGGCTCTTAGCATATCTATATCAATCCTGGGCCAGAGGGGAGCCCACTGTAGTAAAGAATGAATCCCAGTCCTGGCTGCATTCACCACAAGCTGAATAAGGAACCACTGGCCTTTAAGTGAACATTAGTGGTACCCTGGCAATACTACCCATGGGCCTGTGATGGTGGTGGTAGACACAGGGAGAGACTCCTCTGTCTGAGGAAAAGAAAGGAAGGTGGGAAGGACTTTGTCTTCTGGTTTGGGTGGCAGCTTAGCTACAGTAGAATAGAGAACCGTAGAGTTCTAAGGTTTCTGACTCTAGGTCCTGGGTCCCAAATAGCATCTCTGAACCTACTCATGGTCTGAGAGAACCCACTGCCCTGCAGGGAAGGACACAAGATTGGATGGCTTTACCACCAGCTTACTGTAGATACCTAGTTCCTAGAGTGAACACAGGCTGAAACCAAATATTGGTCACAGTGGATCTTGGGCAAGCCCAGTGCTGTGCTGGCCTCAGATCTGACCCAGCACAATCTTAGTGGTGGTAGCCATGGGGGTGTTTGTGTCAGCTCCAGGCAGCAAAGAATGAGGGAGAGACTCCTTTTGTTTTGGAGAAAGTAAGGGAAGGGAAAAACTGTCTCAGACTTGTAATCCAGAGAATTCTTCTAGACCTTATCCAAGACAAGGCAATACCTCTACGAGTCTACAAGAACCACAGCACTGCCAAGCTTTGGGAACCCCCTCATGAAAATACAGCTGCAAGTACCAAAAACTTAGATCACAACACCCAGGTTCATTCAAATGCTGGAAACCCTTCCCAAGAAGGGCAGGTAAAAACAAACCAAGAATGTGAAGACTACAATAAACACTTAACTTTTTGATGCCCAGACACTGATGAGTATGCATAAGCCTAAAGAAAGACCATCTAGGAAAACATGACTTGATGAAATGAGCTAAATAAGGAAACAGGTGCCAATCCTGGAGAGACAGAAATATGTTACCTTTCAGACATAGAAATCAAAATAACTGTTTTGAGGAAATTCAGAGAAACTTTAGATAACAAAGAACAGATTCAGAATCCTTTCAGATCAATTTAAAAATGAGACTGAAGTAATTTTTAAAAATAAAGCAGAAATTCTGAAGTTGAGAAATTCAATTGAATTATGAAGACTCAGCATATCTTAATATAAGAATTGATCAAGCAGAAGAAAGAATTAGAGAACTTGAAAACAGCCATTTGAAAATATGGAGTCAGAAGAGACAAAAGAAATAAGAATGAATCATACCTACAAAAACTAGAATAGAGTCCAAAAAAAGGCAAATCTAAACGTTACTGGCCTTAAAGAGGAGATAGAGAAAAATATAGGGGTAGAAAGCTTATTCAAGAGGAAAATAGGAGAGAATTTCCTATACCTATAGAAGGTTCAACATTCAAATACAAAAAGGCTATGTAATGCCAAGCAGATTTAACCAAAAGACTACCTCAAGGAATTTGATAAACAAACTCCCCAAGGTCAAGGATAAATAAAGCATCCTGAAAACAGCAGGAGAAAAGAAACAAATAACATAAAAAGGAGCTCCAATACATCTGGCAGAAGACTTCACTGGAAATCTTACAGGCCAGGAAAGAGCACATATTTAAGGTGCTGAAGGAAAAACAAGCTAACTAACAAATTCTTACCCTAGAATAGTATATCAAGCAAAAATATCCTTGAAACATGAAGGAGAAATAAAGACTTTCCCAGATAAAAGCAAAGGGATTTCACCAAATCCAGAACTGTTCTACAGTAAATGCTAAAGGAAGCTGAAAGTAAAGGACATGAAGGGGTAATAAAAAATCATCTGAAGGTTCAAAACTCACTGGCCGTAATAAAAACACAGATAAACACAGAATATTACAATACTGTAACAGGTATGTAAACTACTTATATCCTAAGTAGAAAGATGAAAGCATGAACCAATCAAAAATAACTACAAGTTTTCAAGAGATACTTCAATAAGAATAAATAGAAACAAAAAGTTAAAAAGTGGGGAGACAAAGTTAAATTATAGAGTTTTTATTTGTTTTCTTTTTGCTTGTTAGATTGTTTGCTTATGCAATCAGTATTAAGTTGTCATTAATTTAAAATAATGGGTTATTAGAAAGAATTTGCAAGCCTCATGGAAATGGTAAATTTAAAAACATGTAATGGATATCCAGACAATAAAAAGCAAGAAATTAAAACATATCACCGGAGAAAATCACTTTCACTAAAAATAAAACATTAAGGAAGAATAGAAAGAAGAGAAGATCACCACAATCAGGAAAAAATGGCAGGAGTAAGTCTTTATTTGTCAGTAATAATACTGAATGTAAATAGATTATTTTCTTCAATCAAAAGACATAGAATCGCTGAATGGAGAAAAGAACAGGACCCAACAGTTGGTTTCCTGCAAGAAACACACTTCACCTAAAACCACACATAGCCTGAAAATAATGTGATAGAATAGATATTCCATGCAAATTAAAACAATGAAAGATCAGAAATGCATAGCCATATGAGACAAAATCGATTTCAAGACAAAAAACATATAAAAGGAGGCAAAGAAAATTATTGTATAATGATAAAGTGATGAATTTATTAAGAGGATATGATAATTGTAAATATATGTACACCCATCACTGGAGCACCCAGATATATAAAGAAAATGATATTAGAGTTAGAGAGATAGACCAAAATACAATAGTAGCTGAAGCCTTCAACATCCCCCTTTCAGTACTAGACATATCATCCAGATAGAAAAATAAACAAGAAAACATCAGATTTAGTCTGCAATAGAGACCAAATGGACCTAATGGATATTTACAGAACATTTTATCAAATGCCTGTAGAATACACATTATTCTCCTTAGCGTATGAGTCATCCTCATGAATAGATTGTATGTTAGGCCACAAAATAAATCTGAAAACATTCAAGACAATTAAAATGATATCAAGTATATTCTCTGACCACAGTGAAATAAAACTAGAAATCAAAGTGAGGAATTTTGAAAACTGCACAAATATATGGAAATCAAACACTCTACTCCAAAATGACCAGTGAGTCAATTAAGAGACTGAGAAGGAAATTGAAAAAATTCTTGAAACAAATGCTAATGAAACATCAAAACATATGGGATATGGCAAAAGCAGTACAGAGAGTAAAGTTTATAGCTATAAATGCCTACATCAACAAACAAAATAAAGACATTTCAAATACACCATCTACTGATGTGTCTTAAAGAACTAGGGAAGCAAGAGCAAACCAAATCCAAAAGTACTAAAATAAAATAAATAATAAAGATCTGAGCAAAAATAAATGAAATTGAAATAAAGAAAACAAAAACAGTACAAAAGATGAACAAATTTAAGAAAATTGTGTTTTTAATATGTAAACAAAATGGACAAACCTTTAGCCACACTGAGAAAAAGACTCAAATCAATAAAATCAGAGATAAAAAAGGAGACATTGCAAACAATATTACAGAAATTTTAAGGCTCGTTAGAGGATATTATGAACAACAGAGAACCACAAAATTGGAAAATCTGGAAGAAATCTATACATCCATAGACACATACAACCTAACAAGATAGAGCCATGAGGAAATTTGTAACCTGATCAGACCAATAACATGTGATTGAAGCTGTAGTAAAAAGTCTCCCAGTAAAGAAAAGCCCAGGCCCCAATGATTTTACTGTTGAATTGTATCCAACATTTAAGTAAGAACTGATACCAAACCCACTCAAACTATTCCAAAAAAGAGAAGCAGAGGAAGTACTTCCAAACTCATTCCACAAGGCCAGCATTACCCTGATACTAAACAAGACAGAAACACAGCTATAAAAAGAGAAAACTATAGGCCAATATCTCCAATAAACATTGACGCAAATACCTTCAACAAAATACTAGCAAACTAAATTCAACAGCACATTCAAATATCATTCATCATGACCAAATGGGATTTATCACAGGGATACACAGATGGTTCCACATACATCAATCAATCAACATGTTATATCATATCAACAGAATGAAGGGCCAAAACCACATAATGATTCAAATGCCCATACATATACACCATGGAATACTATGCAGTCATAAAAAACGATGAGTTTGTGTCCTTTGTAGGGACATGGATGAACCTGGAAACCATAATTCTCAGCAAACTGATGCAAGAGCAGAAAATCAAAAACCGCATGTTCTCACTCATAGGTGGGTGTTGAACAGTGAGAACACATGGACACAAGGAAGGGAGCATCACACACTGGGGTCTGTCAGGGGGAAATTGGGGAGGGACAGTGGGTAGTGGGGATTTGGGGAGAGATAGCATGGGGAGAAATGCCAGATATAGGTGATGGGGAGGAAGGGAGCAAATCACACTGCCATGTGTGTACCTATGCAACAATCTTGCATGTTCTTTACAGGTACCCCAAAACCTAAAATGCAATAAAAAAAATTGATGCTGAAAAGCGTTTGACAAAATTCAACAGACTTACATGATAAAAACCTGAGAAAAAACTGAGTATAGAAGGAACATAACTGAATATAAGAAAAATCACATATGACAGATCCAAATCTAGTATATTGAATGGGGAAAAGCTAAAACTCTTTCCTCTAATATCAGGAACATGACAAGGATAACAACTTTCATCACTGTTATTCAATATTATATTGGAAGTTTTGATCAGAGAAATAAGATGAGAGAAATAAATAAAAGCATCCAAATTTAAAAGAAAAAAAGTCAAATTATTTTTTATTTGTAGATGATATAACCTTATATTGGGAAAATACTCAAAACTCCACCAAAAAACTATTAGAATGAATTAAACAAATTCAGTTAAGTTACAGAATACAAGATCAACATACAAAAATCAGTAGTCTTCCTACATGCCGACAGAAACACAAAGAATAAATGCTTTAGGGAATGGGTACCTCATTTACCCTGATGTGATCATTATACACTATAGGCCTGTATCAAAATATCTCATACATCACATAAATATATACATCTAGTATGTACCTACAAAAATTAAAAATTAAAAAAAAAATCTCCAAACTACTTTACATATAGGTTGAACTAATTTATATTCCTACCAAAAGTGTGTAAATCTTCCCTTTACTACAGCACCTCAGAAGCATTTATTTTTTCTTTCAGTAATATCCATAATTATTAATATTAGTATTGTTATTTATTATTATTAATAATAATATGATTATTATGGTTAAAGGGAAAGCATCATTTAAAAAGACTAAGCAAATTATTAGGTTGGTCTGAAATTACTAGACTAGCTTATATCCACCCTTGTGCTCTTTTCTCCTAGATTGACTCATGAGGCAGCTCATATCATCTGTTAGAAATACTTACACAGCCAAATACAGTGTGTAAGTGTAGGTGCAATATGAAAAACCCTGCAGAAGAGAGATAAGTCAATTTAATTTGCCTGATAAGAAGCAGGTTTTTATTTAACAAATATTATTTGCTGCCACGTGAATTATATTGCTTTGTATATAACATTTCTGATAACCCCCATTACAAAGTAAGGTAGCTAGAAATTTGTTGTAATCTACATATATCTTTACAAAAATTTTACCTTTAAATATTAGAAATGCATCAGAGTTGATACAATACACATGTACACATGTAGAAGAATGGAGTGTGACACATTTTGCAAGCTTTCAAGTTTAGAATTCCAACATTAGATTAATAATCAAATAAATATCCATGAACAGATGGTGGGAGAAATAAAATGGGGTATACACATACAATGGAATATGATTCAGCCTTAAAGGTAAAGAAACTTTGAAAATATGGATGAAACTTTAAGATTTTATGCTAAGTGAAATAAGTGCTCAATGAAATAAGCCAGGCACAAAAGAACAAATATCGTATAACTTCACGGACACAAGATACCTAGTAGTGAAATTTATTTACAGAGAAAGTAGAATGGTTGTTGCCAGGGGCTCAGATGAATGGAATGGGGTTTTTATTTTTCAGCAGGTACAGAGTTTCACTTTGTGAAGATGATAAAGTTCTGAAAATGGTTTCTCATGATAATTGCACAGTAGTGGAAATGTACTTAATGCCACAGAACTATACCCTCAAAATGGTTAAATGACAAATTATACAGTATGTAAGTTTATACCATAAGAAAAAGAAAGTAAAAAAAAAAAAAATTCAATGGAGTAGAGATTTTGAAAATCTTGAGTTTGGCATTTCACTTTACTAAATCTTTAAGGCTTTACAGCAGCCCATAATCTGGAGTCAAAACCTAGGAAAGGTACTCATTACCAGACTTTTTGATTCCAAGTTAAGTTCTTTAAGAATATTCTTCCTTGAATCATTTCTCCCATGAGAAAAGAATTAAGCCATCTCAATAATTTGAGAAAATTGAAAAACTTCAACCTGAGCAAAAGTTTCAGAATTAATTAAAATTTCTTTTAACTTATTTAGCCCTTTGTTTTTATTTTGCCATTGGCAATGCAGCATAATCAGAAAGTCTGATTTTGGAGAAATAATTATTTGCATATTCTACGATGATTAACAGGTAAAACCCAAGAAATAGATATGAGGTCTAAATTATTTGCTAAAAAAAAGTGAAATGGAGAAATGTGATTCTATTAATCTGTTGCTCCATTGATGTCATTATTATTTTGTAAGTCCCACATCTATT
Source organism: Plecturocebus donacophilus (assembly GCA_004027715.1). Taxonomy (NCBI): domain Eukaryota; kingdom Metazoa; phylum Chordata; class Mammalia; order Primates; family Pitheciidae; genus Plecturocebus; species Plecturocebus donacophilus. The sequence goes on from PVKP010003837.1 coordinate 75,945, forward strand.
AAAATAAGTGACCAGAGTAGAATATGAGAAGCAGAGCCCAATCTATGCAGGAGATTCTGAACATCGCATAGCTACACTTTTAAAGCTTAATCTCTCTTGTAGTCATTAGAACTAGATGAGATTTTGCTGGCATGTCCAATATCTTTTTGTCACTGCGTGCCTGTGTGTGCGCACGCCTCCATTGTGGGTGGGGAACATGAGGGGAAGAGAGAAAGGGTGGGAGAGAATCTATGAGAGAAAATATGTACATAAAAATATTGACCTAAATGTATCTCAGACCTACCCTTTATGAACAAGTACAGATTTTAGATACCTAGATTTTAAAAACGTTTGAGTATAAACAAGATTTAGATGAATCACTTATATTGATTGAAGATACACATAGACGGATACTTTCTTGTTTTCTCTGTTCCTTTAGTTGCAAGATTTTTTCTCCAGGAGTGTAAGTAAACACTTTTTATGCCTTTTGCTCAGATTACAGCACACATGGCTAAAATGTGAAACTTCAAATACACTCACTTCATGCACCCTCCAAATTGTCCTAAAGTTTAGCAAATTGTCCTAAAGTTTAATATGCTTAAGGCATAATAATTGGTGTAAATCTTTGCTTTTCTCTTTTTGTACTGCAAAGTAGTTTCTGTACAGTGATCGAGACTGCAATGTCCCTAATATAAGAGCTATCACTTCTTTTTTTAATGGAACAGATATCTGATGGTATGCTGAAAGCATCTTTGTGAGCCTTAAAGATATTAAGGCTGTGAAAAATATTTATATAACAAAAGGTGTATGGACAAGTAGATAAATAATTGGTTGCATGCCTGGGACTGCCCACAGGGCTTTATTTTGTTACAAAGCAAATCTCTCACTACGTTCTCCTGGATAATGTTTCTGGTCATGACAGTTTTGAAATGTAGTCTATTTTTAAAATTCTTCACATGAGAAATGGTCATAGAGATATAGAGTTTACAGACAGGGGAAGAGAACGGGAAGACAGAGAGAGAGAGAGAAAGAGAGATTGATAAAATTAAAATAAAAGCAAAAACAATTAAAACTCAAAAGAAAATTTAAAGTGTCTTCTTCTTTTCTTTCTTTTTTTTTTCCTTAACAGAGAACCTTTGTGTAAGTCAGTCCATTGAAGTCTCTTTTCTTTTCATAAGCATAACAGCAGGGGTGTAGTGACACTGGCGTGATATGTTTGGATGACCTGTGCAGTTTGCATAAATGCTTTATATGCCTCTCAATCAGTCTGCATGGTGAGATTTTCTGGCGGAGGAGCAGACTGCAATGCACTATCAGTAAATCTTAAACCTAAGGCCCTGCTGGTCACTCCTTCACTGCACGTAGAGAGCCACTCTGCACTTCCACTTTGCATTTTGACTTTTAAGAAGGTTTTAAAATTATTTTGGCTCACTCTATGTTGTGCTTCTTATAAATAGTGTCCTGTCGAAAGTGGTATATTATTTTCACAATTTACATTAACTCTCAAAATATAAAGTCAAAAGAAAGTTTGAAACTGATTTTAATGGCAATGAACAGTTATTCTTAGAGATTTTCTATCCTTAAATTATTTTTGTTGCTGTTGTTCATCTATTTGCATTGCCAAAAGTACTCTCATCTATTATATCTTATTGTAATATTATAATATTTTAAATTATAAAATTGTTTACTGACATTTGTGGTATCTCCCAATTAAGCTCTAAGATAGAAGTTATCATTTCAATCTTTCAAGTAGGAAAAGTGATGTCTAGAAGTATAGTTACTAGTTCACACTGGTTCATAACTACTAATGTGAATACAAATTCAAAGCAAGATTAATCTGATTTTAAAACCTATAAACTTTCCACTAGGCTTTAATAGGAAACCGTTTCTCATCAATGTTTTCTAACATACAACATTCCCTAAAATTTTATGCTGTAACCAGAAGATTTAGACACAAGCATTAAACCATATAGAAAGAGTATGAATGTTCTTCAACATTTTAAATGATGTATCTCATAGGAGTTTACTTTATGTGGAAAAATAGAAACTAAAACCAACCTTTGTCTTTCTTACAGGGCAAACATACAGCCTGACTCTAGAAAATATATTTCTTACCTAACAACGATAAAACCATTTTCTTTAAGAATGATTTCAAGTCAATCAGCTTTTGGATATATTAAGAATCAGGTTGGATGCATTAATTCATCCTCTCAACAGATATTTGTGGTGTATCCATCTACTACATATGCACCAATAGTTATTGCCTTTTTTTTTTTAACTGAGACAGGAAACATAGAAAAGGAAGAGGATTCTCAGAAAACAATGTATCAAAACATTTAGTTTTGAATATGTTAAGATGTTTATAAAACGTCTGAGAAGATATGTCAAGAATGAAAGGAAATATACAGTATCAAAACTGAAAGGGGAAGCCTGAGCCAGAGATTGAAGTTCTGGAGTAATGATTAATTGAATGATAAATTGGGTCAATAAGACAAATAAAAGTGACTACAAATGAAATAAAGGAAGAATAGATGTGGAGACCCATGACTGTTCAGAGAATGTACTGTGTTTGTAGTGAGAATAGACAAAAAGTCAACCAAAGAGATCAACATGTGATGACAGAAGGGAGAAGATAATAGTATGTGAAGAAATATAATATAGGACATCTTTGTCCATATTCTGTTTTGTTTTGTTTTAGTTTAGTTTTGTTTTGTTTTTTGAGATAGAGTTTTGCTCTTGTTACCCAGGCTAGAGTGTAATGGCGTGATCTCAGCTCACTGCAACCTCCGCCTCCCAGGTTCAAGCAATTCTCCTGCCTCAGCCTCCCGAGTAGCTGGGATTACAGGCGTGCGCCATCACTCCCAGCTAATTTTTGTATTTTTAGTAGAGACGGGGTTTTACCATGTTGACCAGGATGGTCTCCATCTCTTGACCTCGTGATCCACCCGCCTCAGCTTCCCAAAGTGCTGGGATTATAGGCGTGAGCCACCGCGCCCGGCCTTTGTCCATATTCTTAATAATTTTAATTATAGAAGTTGATCTTGATTTGTTTTTATGAGTTTTGACATTATGCAAATTCATAATTAAAAAAAAAACACTTCTAATATTTTAACCATATCCTCACATATATCAAGTTCTTTAGTGCAATGTTCTGAAGATTGACATCTAATTATAGAGAAATTAGACAGCAATACTAATGTAAACATTTTCAGTAATGATTATTATCTCATGAGGATAAGTATGACTACATAGATACATTTGTGACAACTTATTTAAATATACTGTAGTAAATATGCCTTATGTCAAGAAGTATTGGTTAGTGAAATGTCCCATATTTCATAATTACCACAATTTCAAAAGGACTTACTGCATAAATAGCTGGGCAATTTCTTTCAAATTACAAATAAAATTACATGTTACATAACATTACTATATCCAGGATGCAAGATGGTATTTATTTTCCCCTTCTTAGCTGTTCAATTCAGCTACAAGGATAAATAAAAACACCTGCCTGGAACATTTTATCCATTTGCATTTCAGTAGCTTCTTTTATGGTTTGAAGTTTTGTTTAATAAAAGGAACTAAAGAGTCAGGTGCACTGAGAAGAAAAGTTATAAAGTAAAAAGAATTAAACAGAGAGAAAAGGTAAATATCTTAATGAAGAACTAAAATAGAATAGAAAACGTAGAAAGGATTAAGAAATTTATTGTAAAGCAAACAATTTAAAATTTTTTTATCTTTAACATGGTATACAAGATATTCGGCTTATTTGAAAACTATGCCATAGCAAATTAAAAATAAAGTTTATCAATAATTTTGAATTTATTTCTCCTATTGTGATGAATTAATTAAATACTTTCTTTTATACATAAAACCAATTGCAAATGATAATCATGCTTGAATCAGGGTAACTGTAACATTTCTTTCGGGGTCATCTTAGAGAACAATGTGAAATGTTCTACTGCTTTAAGTCATTATATCCATCTGCTCTATTTCATGCAGTCTTTCTTCTCTCTCTTGAAAGACTCCTGTTACTTCACTTTCTCCACCATGTCCTTCCAGATTAATGAGAGAGAGTAACTGATAGACTCCTTCATTCTATCTAGCTGGACCATGGAACAATATTTTCCTGCTTAAACTTTATTCTGGAACAATTTTATTAATCTCTTCAAAGTTTAAAATTAATAGAAATTTAAAATGAGTTATTTTTACGGTAGTTTGTGTGGAATAAAAAAAGGAAAGATAAAATAAATTGTATAAAGCTAAATAAGTGGTGTAAGAGAAATTGCACTGGACACTAGTAAAAAAATAAAATTAAAAAAAAACCCAGCAACACTGGTTATTTGAGCTACTTCTGTGGAGGAGAGACTTCAATATAGAAGACGTACAACACGGAATACCACAAGGATAGTTGGGGATGTGCACAGAATGACAGCATGAAAGCATCAGTAGATGGAAAATTACTAAAAGGAACTTGATTAGATGCAAGAGTGAGGGGCAGGGAGAAAAAAAAAAAAAAGCAGAGGTGACAGGGATTCTCCTAAACTGGCCTAGAAGGATAACTGTTGAAACAAGACTTAGCAGGATAAGGATAAGGGCTAGACCAAAAGAGGGGTCAGAGGAGACTGAACTTTGGTTAAGGAGGAAGTCCTTGTCACTGGTAAAAATCCTTTACACATGTAAGAAAGGAATAGTAAGATCAAACTATTTTGTACATTACTTTTTGTTCACTATCATTAAAGGAGATTATTTTGTCTCACGATTATATACAGAAGCTGGCACTTCCCATATAAATCGTTCTTTAATGTGAATGTTCCAAGTCTTCACCAAACTGAATAAACTGCCTTAATAGATTGATTCAACTACATGAATTTAAATTGAATATTGAAAGCTGCCCTACTGTCCTAGAAATTTTAGTTTTCTCTTTGGAATCAATGAATCACTGATTGGTCTCTTCAAGTCACTGAAACAAGGTTGTTAACCCTAAAACTTACCTCCATTCCAAACTGTCCCCCCCGCCCACCACCACCCATCAGTGTTATTTAAATGTAATAATGGTCCTAGAAAAGGTAAGAAGGGATCAACTTACAAAGTGAAGATTTATTTGATTCTCCCTTTCCTTGTCCTTACTGCCTCTAGCATGTGTTTTTCTCCTGCCTCTAAACCATGTGACACCAGTAAGAGTCAACCGCATGACTCTGAAACTCTGAAACGTGGTAATCAGGAGACAACCTAAATTTGATAAACCGATGCTTGTAGTTTCCTTAAATAGTTTTCTTAGTTTGTGTAACTATGCTACATTTGACTAAGGTTCAATCAAATGCTGAAAGCTTTCAGTCTACCTACATACTTCCTTGGTAAATAGCCAGCTGAGAAAATATATGAATTTACTGTTACTTAGTATCCATCTAATTAAAAATCCTCAGTTTACACAGAAATGATTGGAGAGCAGGAATTAATGAATATAAAAAAACAATTATTATACATGTCAGTGTACATTTTATTGTTGAATTATATGGTTTCCATTCTTTCATGAAGCACGTATTGAACGTCATTATGTGTTAGGCTTTCTGCTATGTGCTAGGATGGCATTGGTGAACAAGATATATCATAACCCTGAAATAGCTTATAGGCTTATTGGGCCATTATGCATTAAAATGATTGCTTCTAGGTACCCTTAGGGAAGAGAGCACCCTACTACAGGCTTCACAAAATGAGTGTGTGTGTGTGTGTGTGTGTGTGTGTGTGTATGTGTGTGTTTGAGAGTTGGTATGAGGACAGTGCAGGCAGATGGAATACGACTATATATAAGGGATGTGTTGCAAACTACAAAATATTCAGTGCTTTGGAAAAAGTAAAGATTAAACTAGGCTACTGTGATTGAGATTTATCTAATCAGTGTGTTTTCCAATTTGGCATCTGGAATCCTGGCCAATTATTGCAGACATGTACAATTTTCTTTTGCTTTGCATTTAAATAATTTCTGTCTGTAAATGTTAATTGAAATTCTACCTCTTTTATAGTTTTTAACTGAAAAATCTTGGACTAATTTTACTCAGAGTTCAGCATCCATGAGAATTGCTTGTCAGGCTTATAAAAGCACAGATTTTATAATATAAATCTGGAGATTATTGGGCCCATTCTCCAGAATCTTTGATTGAATAGGGTAGGACCAAGAACATATATTTCTAACAGTTTCTATTTTATATTACTGTTTCTGGTCTAAGTAACCTACTTCAAAAAAACACTGTCTTAGAAAAAGTACCTCCCAAATGTCCCTGAAAATAAGAATTATGGCCAGGCATGGTGGCTTACACCTGTAATCCCAGCACTTTGGGAGGCCAACGTGGTGGATCACCTGAGGTCAGGAGTTCGAGACCAGCCTGATCAACATGGAGAAATCCCATCTCTACTAAAAAATACAAAAAAAATCAGCCAAGTGTGGGTGTGGGGGCACATGCCTGTAATTCCAGGTAATCAGGAGGTTGAGGCAGGAGAAACACTTGAACCCTGGAGGCAAAGGTTGCAATGAACCGAGATTACATCATTGCACTCCAGCCTGGGCAAGAAGAGCAAAACTCCATCTCAAAAAAAAAAAAAAAAAAGAATGACTTGCAGGTTTTGTGTAACACATAGCTTCTGAGGCTTTAAACTAAACCCAGTGAATCAGAAGATCTTCATAATTTTACTGATAATTATTAACTATATATTTAACAGCTATACTAGTAGGAAATTTTTTCAAAATCCTACAGTTCATTTTTTTTTTAATGTTCTTTGACCTTACTTTATTCTCTTGGCTCACATGCCACCCCCAAGTCCTTCTACCTCACTGTCTGCTTCTTCTTCAATTTTTCTGAAACATTTCTCTACATCCTTTCCTAAATGTCAGGAACAAATAAATGTCAAGAATGTAAGAATGACAAATTTTAATCCCAATCTTTCTTCCTTAAATGACTTCATTCATCCTATGGTTTACAATGTTATTAGTTTACTGATGACTACAGTCCTAATCACTTTCCATAAGTCCATACTTCTACACTAATTGATATTTTTGATTCTGTACCCTGGAGTAACAATGCACAATTTATCATTCTGATATTGATTTTAGAGGTATGGACATTTCTCCCATTTTTTTTTTCTAAAAACACAATATTATATGATCACTATAGTGAAAAGATGCAACAATTATTAATGTTTCTCATATTTGTTTTTCCTCTCTGTTTTCCTGAACTATTCAACTGTAAGTCAGAAAAATCACGGTAGTTCACCTCTAAGTATTTCAGTGTGACCTCTCTATGACTAAAATTACTCTCCTATGCACCTTCTATGACATTTTCATACCAAAAATCATTTAAAATAATTATACAATATTGTGTAATGTCCATTTCATATTGACAATTCAGTAACGATTCTGCCCATAGAGTCCTTATCATTTTCATTTCTCTCGAGTCAATATTTAGTTAAACTTCATGAGTTACATTTTTTTGTATTGTCTCTGTAGTCTGCTTTAATCTAGAACATTCCTATTCCCTTATATTTTTAATTACACTGACATTTTAAGAATCTAAGCCAATCGCCTTGTGGAATACTATATATACCTTTTGAAGTTCTCTGAAGTTTCCCCTCATACTATCCTTTTTCTTTTTCTTTCCTTTTTTTTTTTTTTTTTTGAGACAGAGTCTCACATTGTCACCCTGGCCAGAGTGCAGTGGCACAATTTTGTCTCACTGAAATCTCTACCTCCCAGGTTCAGGCGATTCTCCTGCCTCAGCCTACTTAGTAGCTGGGATTACAGGCATTCACCACCATGCCCAGCTAATTTTTGTATTGTTAGTAGAGGTAGGGTTTCGCCACGTTGGTCAGGCTGGACTCAAACTCCTGATCTCATGATCCACACGCCTTGGCCTCCCAAAGTGTTGGGATTACAGGCCTGAGTCACCATGCCCGACCCTACTATTTCTTAAATTAGTTTTGGCAAGGATATTTTCCAACTGTTTTAAACTTCATATTAATCAGAAAGTACATGTCAGTATGCCCCACAACTAGTAATTCTGAATTTTGTCATTTGGTTAAAGCAAAAACACCAATCTTTCAATATAACAGTATTTCTTTCACTTTGTAATTAGTGAATAATATAGGTAGTAATAACTTGACACCATCTAAATACCTTGTTTTTCAGCTGCCTTTTACTCAATATATTTTAGTATTCCTTGATGCTGTTTGTTTGTATCAACTCAACATTGGAGGGTTCAAAATTCTGATTTTATTATTATATTAGAAATATACAGTAAGTAATACAAGATACTATCGGTACTCTTCATGTAGAAGTCATCACTATGCATTCATTCACTGCAAGAATTTTCTAATCTGATCTATTCACACTATTCAAATATACAATATAATATATGCAGGAGTTTTCTAATCTGATCTATTCATACTACAACATAATATAGACAGATTTCAACACAAATTCCTCAGAAGTCATCTTCCTGAAATGTATCTCAATATAAATTCCAATCCAGGACCAATTCAAAGATCTTGAATGTATAATATATTTTACAGGGTTTATTATATTCTTAAAGATGCACTTCCTTGAACTATCATGTAACAGGTAGACTTTTGGAGCATGAATGCACTGTGCTATTCATGATTTCAATTTTTTATATGTGCTTTGCATGATTTTGTTTTTCCTACAATTGACCCATAATTATTATTATAATACAAATATTATAGATGAAGAAATGGAGGCTTGAGGGAAGTGAAAACTTACCTTAAGTCACATACCTATTAAATAAATGCAATCAGAATTCAATATAAAATCAGTCACACTCTGGAGACTCCATTTATTGTTACTGCACTTCCTGCTCTACTTGATTTCTCTACTGTGATATCCCACAAATAACTCCATATGATGATGTGACAATTGAACCATCCCCAAAATTGAATTATTCCCAAAATGTATTTCTCTAGTATTTTTGGCAAAACATAATAAAATCATGAAAATCATGCAAAATTTTTCGTCTCCCTCTCCTTCACCAAACAGTGAGTCCTAACCACCCCCCCCACTCTACCTATTTATCTCCTGTTCTGTGCTCCTACTACCATTTTTGCTTATTTTTCTAACCTCTGGCCCCTGTTCATGTGTACCCACAATTCTTCCTGTTCCTTTTTTTATTATTATTAAACTTATGTACTAGGGTAGATGGGCAGAATACACATTGGTGTACACATGCCATGGTGGTTTGCTGCACCAATCACTCTTCATCCACATTAGACATTTCTCCCAATGCTATCCCTCCCCTAGACCCCATCCACCAACAGGCCCCAGTGTGTGATATTCCCCTCCCTGTGTCCATATTTTCTCACTGTTCAACTCCCACTTATGAGTGAGAATATGTGCTGGTTGGTTTTCTGTGCCTGTGTGAGTTGCTGAGCATGATCATTTCCAGTTTCATCCATGTCCCTGCAAAGGACGTGAACTCATCCTTTTTATGGCTGCATAGTAGTACACTGTGTATATGTGTCACATTTTCTTTATCCAGTCTATCTTTGATGGGCATTTGGGTTGCTTCCACGTCTTTGGTATTGTGAACAGTACTGCAATAAACCTGCATGTGCATATGTCCTTAGAGTAGAATGATTTATAATCCTCTGGTTATATATCCAGTAAAGGGATTGCTGGGTCAAATGGTATTTCATGTTCTAGATCCTTGAGGAATTGACACATTGTATTCCACAATGGTTGAACTAATTTACACTCCCATCAACAGTGTAAAAGTGCTATGATTTCTCCACATCCTCTCCAGCATCTGCTGTTACTTGTCTTTTTAACATTGCCATTCTAACTGGTGTAAGATGGTATCTCATTGTGGTTTTGATTTGTATTTCGCTAATGACCAGGGCTGATGAGGTTTTTAAAATGTGTTTTTTGGCCACACAAATGTCTTTTTCTGAGAAGTATCTGTTCATATCTTTGTCCACTTTTTGATGGGGTTATTTCTTTCTTGTAAATTTGTTTAAGTCCTTGTAGATTCTAGATATCTATATATTAGCCAGATGGATAAAATGCAGAAAAAAAAATTGTCCCATTCTGTAGGCCTTTACAAGTTGGAATGTTTTTCCAGTGGCTAGTACCGGTTTTTCCTTTTTATATTTGGTGCTTCCTTTAGGAGCTCTTGTAAGGCAGGCCTGTTGTTGACAAAATTTCTCAGCATTTGCTTGTTTGAAAAGAATTTTATTTTTCATTGCTAATGAAGCTTATTTTTTCTGGATATAAAATTCTAGGTTGAAAATGTTGAATATTGGCCCCCATTCCTTCTGACTTTTTGCAGAGAGTTCCAACGTTAGTCTGATAGGCCTTCCTTTGTAGGTAACCTGACCTTTCTCTCTGGCTGTCCTTAACATTTTTTCCTTAATTTCAACCTTGATGAATCTAACAATTGTGTCTTGGGTTGCTCTTTTGAAGGGTATCTTTGTGGTATTCTCTGTTTTTTCTGGATTTGAATATTGGCATGCCTTGCTAGGTTGAGGAAGTTCTCCTGGATAATATCCTAAAGAGTGTTTTCCAGTTTCGTTTCATTTTCCTTGTCATTTTCAGGTACACCAATCAAACCTCGGTTTGGTCTTTTCATACATTACCTTATTTTTTGGAGGCTTTGTTCATTCCTTTTCATTCTTTTTTTGTCTAATCTTTTCTTCATGCTTTATTGCAACAATCTCTGATATCCTTTCTTTTGCTTGATTAATTTGGCTATTGATGCTTGTATGTGCTTCAGAAAGTTTTTGTGCTATGTTTTTTAGCTCCATCAGGTCATTTATGTTCTTCTATAAACTGGTTATTCCAGTTAGAAATTTCTATAACCTTTGTTCAAGGTTATTAGTGTCCTCGCATTGGGTTGGAACATGCTCCTTTAGCTTGGAGGAGTTTGATATTACCCACCTTCTGAAGCCTACTTCTATCAATTCATCAAACTCATTCTCCATTCAGTTGTGTTCCCTTGCTGGTGAGTAGTTGTGATCCTCTGGAGGGGAAGAGGCATTCTGGCTTTTGGATTTTTAGACTTCTTGCATTGACTTTACCACATCTTCGTGGATTTATCTACCTTTGGTCTTTGATGTTGGTGACCTTGGGTTGGGGTTTTTGTGTGGACATCTTTTCTTTTTTTGATGTTGATGCTATTCCGTTCTGTTTGTTAGTTTTCTTTCTAATAGTCACACCCTTCTGCAGCAGGTCTGCTAGAGTTTGCTGGAGATCCACATTCAGTCCTGTTTGCCTGGGTATCACCAGCAGAGGCTGCAGAACAGCAAAGATTGCTACCTGTTCCTCCCTCTGAATGCTTCATCCCAGAGGGGCACCCACCAGATGCCAGCTGGAACTCTCCTGTATAAGGTGTCTTTTGACTCCTGCTGAGAGGTATCTCCCAAGTAGGGGGCACAGGGTCAGTGACCCACTTGAGGAGGTAGTCTGTCCCTTAGCAGAGCTCAAGCACTGTGCTAGGAGATCCACTTCTCTCTTCAGAGCTGGCAGGCAGAAATATTTAAGTCTGCTGAAGCTGTGCCCACTGTCTCCCCTACCCCCAGGTGCTCTGTCCCAGGGAGATGGGGATTTTATCTATAAGCACCTGACTGGGGCTGCTGTCTTTCCTTCAGAGATGCCCTGCCCAGAGAGGAGGAATCTAGAGAGGCAGTCTGGCTACAGAGGCTCTGAGGAGCTGTAGTGGGCTCTACCAAGTTCATACTTTCTGCAGCTTTGTTTAAATTTTGAAGGGAAAACCACCTACTCAAGCCTCAGTAATGATGGATTGCTCCCCCAACCCCCCAAGCTCAACAGTCCCAGGTAGACTTCAGACTGCTTTGCTGGCAGTGAGAATTTCAAACCAGTGGATCTCAGCTTGCTGGGCTCCATGAAAGTGGGATCTACTGAGCTAGACCACTTGGCTCCCTGAGTTTGGCCCCCTTTCCATGGGAGTAAATGGCTCTGTCTCAGTGACTTTCCAAGGGGCCAATAGGGTATGAAAAAAACTCCAGCAGCTAGTTGGGTGTCTGACGAAATGACCACCTAGTTTTATGCATGAAATTCAGGGCCCTGGTAGTGTAGACATCTGAGGGAATCTCCTAGTCTGCAGGTTGCAAAGACCATAAGATTTTTGCAAAAGTGTAGTATGTGGTCCAGAATGCACGGTTCCTCACTGCACAGTCCCTCAGAGATTCCCTTCACTAGGGCAGGAGTTCCTGGACCCCCTGTGCTTCCCGGATGAGGCAATGCCCTTCCCTGCTTCTCCACACACTGTGTGGGCTGCACCCACTGTCTAACCAGTCGCAATGAGATTATCCGGGTACCTCAGTTGGAAATGTAGAAAATATCCGCCTTCTGCATTGATCTTGCTGGGAGCTGCAGGCTGGAACTGTTTCTATTCAGCCATCTTGCTCAGGTCTTCCCAAGCTGCTCCATATTTTACATTAGTTGGTCCGCTTTTCACTTTGTATGAGATTATTGTTTCAAAATATTTATTGCGTTTTAAAAATCTTCCTTAAATCTCTTCATATGGATTCAGTGTGTAAGCTAAAAATCTCTGTTTTCTGAGGAATCTGTAAGGAAAAAAAGTGTTTTAGAATTTGGAGACTGTGAAATCCCTACTCCAATTGAATGATAGGATGTTTTTGGAATATCTAAGCCTTTGTGAGCCTTATTCTGAAAATAAATATAAATATATATGTATAATAAAAAGAGAAATATGACAACGAAAACAACATTAATTGGCATTATTTTATAAGAATCAAAGTTTATGACTTAGAGTTGTTTTCAGGTAACCACATGGAAACTTCTAAGTCTGCTTTTTAAAGCATATTCTTCAATCTTATATCTTTATTAGGTCAGAAGTGTACATAAATTGGGACCTACATAATTTTCTATTTTATTCAGCATTCTTCCTCTGCTGCTTGCTGTTCTCCTCCAAAAAGAAACACTGTAGCACATCCAACTACTTTCAATTCATAGAGAGTTTTCTATAGCTACTCTATTCTTACTTGTAAATCAAGAGGCATCTCAGTATTGCCTCTTTGAAGCAATTTCTAAGTAAAGTCTTAATCCCTCTGTTTATGCCACACATATAATGAAGGACCTACTTTCCAAAATTTAATTTGAGGACTCTAATAAAGATCTATGCTAGGCTTTGTCTCTGGTTTTTGAAAGATAACCTCTAAATCCTGAGTATTTTCAATGTGATAGAAATGTCTTTATTATTCACTGTGGAATTACATCACCCTTGAATTATATCACTCTGGAATTATATCACCCTTGATGGTTTATGTGAAGTAGATGACGCCTGATGAAGCCCCAGATAGTTTATTCTAAAAAGATGACTAAAGATGGGGCAGGCCATGCTAAAAAAAAAAAATCCATAATATAAGAGGTTTGGAGCTTTGAGCCATGTGATATTAGTCCAACCTAGGGTGAGTCAGGAGGCTGGAGATTGAGTTCTACCCTATGGGTGATAATTCAATCAATCATCCATGTGTAAATGAAATTCCAATAAGAATTCTGGTCACTGAAGCTTAAGTGAGCTTCCTCAGTTGATAATACTTCATGTGTTGTCACACACATCCATTTACTATGAGAATCATGCTTCTCAATCTTGTGGAAGACAACCTTGTGGAAGACTGTGTCCTTACCCTTGGGTTTGTCAAACTATTGCAGGAAGAAACTGGATCAGATTGAAAAAATTCTGATTTCTGGTCCCATAAGAGGTATGCAAAAGCAATATTTCTTGATTATGAAGCAGAAATCTGTAAATTAGCCATGGTTTGCCTGTAAGATTTTTAAAACATAGCTCCAGTGTGTACTTCATAGTTAATTATCAAGTACTTATAATACTATATTGAAGATATTTTATTAAATATCTATTAAAATTTACCATCAGCCACTGACGAGCAGAGAGTACCTTTTATGCATATCCACATCCTAGTTATCTAGTAGAGCCACAATATCTAGGCTTCAAGAATATGTGTTTATGTGATTTATATTTTTATTTGTTTGTCATGTCTGTGTATTTTGATCATTAGCCAATTTGCATGCATACATTATACCATAATTACTTTTTCTCAAATTCCTAGGATGCTTATTAAACAATTATTGACATGTCATACTATTACACAACTCTGCATCTATTGCAGTAGTGTTTTATTTAAATGATAGATACTAAAAAAACTACTTCATAACTTTGATTCGTCTCAACACAAACATAAATAGTACTTTGGAAACAAAGTTTCTCAGCTACACGTAAATACTTTTAGAACTCTGACATTTCATCTTGTGTAAACATTTCACAAATCCTTCACCTGATCCTTTAGATCGTTCTGTAGCAATTGTTCTTAGTGACAGTTCTTTCAGTAGCCTTCTGTGCTTCCACAACTTTGATTGCACGTCAAGAATTTCAATCTGGTGAGAAGTTTTTTTTCCAAGATGATGTCCCTGAGTCCAAGACAATAAAATCCATCAGCAATCACTTCCATGATGACTGACAAAATTGATTGTCTATCAACACCATCACAGTACTCATCAGAAATAGAATTGAATCTACAGTCAGGCCAGCATCTGTCACTGTAGGGATTTCAGGGGATTTTTTTTTCCTTTTATTATTTTACCTATTTATATAAACTATTGTCAGTCTCCTCATTCTGTGTCTTTCTAATGCATATTTGGAAAACAACTTGCATTTTGTTCTCCCTAATTATAACTCATGTTGGGTAGGTAAAAGCATTTCATGTATGGTGCTGACTGAAATACTTAGGACCATATTTCTATACATATTTTATGTATTCTGTATGTGTGTATCACATATAGAGCACTTGGCTCATTTTTAGTGGGTGCAGAAATAATCATTTTCAAAATAAATTTTTTTTTGTTTTTTTTTGGTCAACGATATTGGTATTTAATGTGATTATATTTATATGTAATAAATTAAGATAGAAGCTACATTTTTGGAGTTAGTACATTCACTTTTTCTCCAGTTTAATTTCTCAACACTTTCCATGGTTACCTAATTAATTTCAGCACTTTATACTTAAATTATAGCTCTTTCCTCTGAAGTTTTAAATTTATTCTACATCAAAAAAGAGCCATGGCCTGAATTTGACATTTCTCTTGCATTTCACTTGGTGCACAAAGACATCTCCTTTTCTTCTCATTGTAAACTAATCTCAAGGAATATTTCTTATTCTTTTCTTTTTTTTTTTTTAGGAAAATGGTTTTTTATCTTTAAGGTAGTAAGCAGAATACATTTGTTTAAACTTATTTCCTACATTTTGAAGAAGGCCTTGATGCTAATGATTTTTCATCTGTGAGCCGGCATGTTATTCATATAAGAAGCAAGTCTGGGCATTGTTCATGGGAATTATAAATATGGCAATTAATTTTTACATAAAAGATGCATAAAATTATGCCTCAGACATATTCCCTGAATTGTACTTTGTAGGAATATTTAAAATTCATTTTGCCTTTCAGATTTTACAGTATATGAAAATAAAGTTTCAAAGATGACATCACCCAGAGTCAAGTTATTACATAATGTGACCGTGTAGAGACAAAATAGAAGTCCTATATTGTAGAATAATATTTTCTTCAGTAACATTAACTAACAATGTAATCCCTGATTAGGCTAAAAAATTTAAAACACTCAAAAGCCATTCATCACACCCAGTAAGACCCGGAGTTAGCACACAGACTAACAGCTAGTGTCAAACTGAGATGTTCATTTATGTATTGCATGCCTTGTGTCTCTTACTAAAGAACAAGACTAATGTCAACCCAAGGGTTCTTACTGCCCCAGGCAATAAGAAAAATGTCTCCTCCTCCTAGCAAGTAATCAGTCACATAATAAACAGCCACAAAACACTTTACTCTTCTACTATTTTGCTGCCACAGGCAACCAGATGGTCTACCTATAAGGTGCAGCCAGTCATAACTATTGTGCATGTGCAGTTACAGTGGCTTAATTTAATATTAATAAAGACATGAAATATATTCTGACTCACAGCCTTGAAGAATTGCAAAGTTTAGGCCTAGATTATCATTATTGGAATTTTAACTTCATAACTATTGAAAATGCCTTCATAAGGGAAATGGATTGTAGTATGCAGAGTATTTGTTTGAAGAAAATAATTTTAAAACACACACACATGCACACACACACATGCACACACACACAATTATAGAGGACCTGTTTCTAAATGGGTAAACTTACTTTAAGAAGCAAATAGATCCAAGCAGCATAAGGGGTGGAGAGTAGAGGATGTTGTGACGCACTGCTCAGACATCTGCTTACGACTGAGGCACTCATTTCCACCACTGCCAAGCGTATTGACTGCTGACACCTCAAAGCTTTATTCCTCTCTGGGAACTATCCTTAGTCAAGGGGAGACACCTCATGCAAGTTCATTCCCCCTTCCCTGGAGTAGCCCACATCCAAATGCATAAAAATGCATTTATACAATACATTTGACTGTGGCTTTGGTGTAGGAATGGGAGAAATTTTATCCCTTTATTTCCAATTGGGAGAAAATATCTTGTACCAAGAAACATAATACAATAAAGCTATCATAGAATGTATAGAATAATTTATATAAATTAAATGTGTTTAACTTTTGTTGCTATAGAACAACATAGATACAGCAAGCTTTCAAAGAGAAAACTTCACACTATAAACAAGACCCTGAGCTCTTTGACATAACTCATTCAAAACTAACAATTCATGTATGATAAATCTGTTAGATGTAGTTCTGCCTTTTCTACTGACTTTTGCTTGTTCATGTGAGCATCCAACTTTTTTACCTAACCACACTGTCCTTGTCCAGTGAAGAAAAAACACAGAGGCAAAGGCGCACAGGCTCGGTAATATGTACTTTAGTTTACTAAGAACAATCCTGCTACATCCACTGGTAAACACCCATCACTGACAGGCTCGGTAATATGTACTTTAGTTTACTAAGAACAATCCTGCTACATCCACTGGTAAACACCCATCACTGACAATCTGATATAGCCCTGCTTTCCAGGGAGATCAGGCAACCATATGGAAGCAGCTTTATTACACTGAAGCAGTAGTATTGGTTTTCCTTTCCACAGGATTGTTTATTAGTTGTAGGAAAATGAAACGGAGGTGAATAGAATTTCAGAGGTGAAAACTATAATACATCTTACATGCTTATCCTTTAATCATAAATCTTTCTCTCACCATCACTTTTATCTCCTCATTCACTCAAGTAATTGAATTTTCTATTTAAAAACAAACTGTGTACTTTTAACTTTAATTGACATGATGGGTTGTATTTGATGCTTGCCTCGATTAGGTATTTATTGTTGACAGTTAAGAAGAATTTCTGTCAATCGTCTAGCCATGCATATTTCCCTAGAATCCCACATTTATTTATCATTGAATTTGCTTTCCTTCATCCCCTTCTATTCATCTCTTTATCACGTGGTACTAAAATTCCTATTCTAGTTTAGTCATTCCGTACTTCTCATACACAGTCATGTGCCACATAATGACATTTTGGTCAACAAAGGACTGCATAATATGAAGGTGGTCTATATGATTATAATGAAGCTGAAAATTTTCTTATTGCCTCGTATTTACTAAACAGTACTTTATATTATCATTTTCGAGGGTACTCCTTCTATTAACAGTAACAAAGTAACTGCTACAACAGCTCTAGGCAGGTACTTCAGGAGATATTTCAGAAGAAGGCATTGTTATCATAGGAGATGACAGCTTCAAGTGTGATAATGCTTCTGAAGACCTTCCAGAGGGAGGAAAAAACTTATAGGATAAGACTATTAAGAAATAACGTACTTTTTTATTGTTGACAATGTGTTTATGTGTTAAGCTAAGTGTTATGCTAAACAGTCAAAGAGCTTAAAAAATTAAAAAGTGTGTAAAGCAAAACTGTTTCAGTAAGTTAAGCTTAAATTATTATTGAGAAAAAATTTTTAAATAAATTGATGGTACCCCAATTGTATAATATTTATAAACTCTACAGAGCTGTATGTTAATATCCTAGGCCTTAACATTGACTTGCCACTGACTCACTGACTTTTCTAGAGCAACTTCCAGTCCCCTGCAGGCTCTATTCATGGTTAGTGTCCTATACAGATGTATTATGTTTTATCTTTTATATCATGTTTTTGTTATACCTCTTTATATTTAGATATACTCAGATATGCAAGTACTTATCATTGTGTTACAGTTCCCTATGGTATTCTTTACAGCAATAGTCTGTACAGGTTTATAGCCCAGGAGCAATAGGCTATTCTTTATTACATAGATATGTAGTAGGTTATCCCTTCTAGGTTTATAAGTACAGCCTAGGACGTAAGTATGCTACTTGATGTCTGCCCAATGATAAAATTGCCTAAGGATGCATTTCTCACAGCATATTTTAGTTGTTAAACAATGCATGACTTTAGCTAATTATGTTTTTTTCATCTTAATAACAATAATAATCAAAAATTTATGTTAGAATAAATCTCTGTATTTCTGGGTTTTTTAACATAATGACCATGAATTTCTTGAGTAAAATGTGATGATAGTTGAATGTAGTAGCTGAATTTTTGATCATTATAAAAATTAATAAATATATATCTAACCCCAATTTAGGCACAGTATATCACACAGTTCAAATCTAAATACTGGCCCCTTTAAAATTTTTGAACATAAGTTACTGAATATCAAATATGAGCCTTCTTGCACACAAAATATATGGCTGGATTATGTTGTTTAAATGATGAAACATGTTTTATTTTATATAAAATCTGTGTAAGTCAAAATCTGATTATGTAAAAGACTGATAGCTCAGGGAAAAAAAGTAGAAAAAAGCTTTCTACTTTTAGAAAGCTCTGGTATAATTCAGAAAATATAAAATAAACAAATTTACTTAAAACAGATGAAGAGATTATCTGAATATTCATTTTCCAATGAAATTGACCAATTTGCTTCTTCGCAATGAGTTGAAAATAATCAATTCATAAATAGGGTATTAATTTTTAAAACTTCTTTTAAAGATCTGTTTTTGTTAGGACATAAGAAACCATTTAGTTCATAAATAGTTAAAAAATTAAAAAAATAAAAGATAAAATATCTATTTTATTTATGAACAACAAAAAATAAATTAGTTTGAAATCAGGACATAAAGATAAAGGAAATACATCTTTCAGAAATCAGCATTATATATTAGTTCCTCACAATATTTACAAATTTAAAATTAAGTAACTGGAAAACAATTCTTAAGGTTACTGGACTTTATGAATATCATGAATGTTTACTCGGTATTAGACAGAATAATGGCCCCAAAAATGTCCATATCTATGAATACATGAATTTGCATGTCAAAAGGGATTTTGTAGATATGATTAATTAAGAAACTTTAGATGAGAGGATTACTCTGAATTTTTTGAGTGAGCCTCAAATGATCACAAATGTAGTTATGAGTGCAAGAAAGAAAGAGGAGGGTCAAGGTAAAGGTGATCTGAAATGGAAAGCAGAGCAGAGGTTGAAATGATGCAATGAAGGCTTGGGGAAGATGGAAGGGTTATATAATCCGGGGATCAGGCACTTTCTACAAGGGAGAATAGACTTTCTTTTCCAGAGTATATAGAAGAAACACACCCATGTTGACACATTGGCTTTACCAGTGAGACTCATTTCTAAACACCAATATTGTTGGGTAATACATTTTAATGTTTAAGCACTAAACCTGTGGTAATTTGTTACATCAGCAATCAGAAACTTTGTGCAAGGGCAATAAAAATGCAATTAAAGCACAGAAAACTTTGACATCCAAATTTAAAATAGATCCTTACATTTCTTTGATATTTAAAGCAGGATTAAGTCTAATTTAACCAGGATTTTTAAAAAATCCTGCATAGAATCTCTTTTGATTTGTATTAAAGATAAAGCTTGAACTCTGATAGTGCTATCAGCATCATAAAAAATTTAATGTGGCAGCAGTAAAATTTGGGGTGAAAAGGACAGGGATTTTTTGCATATTTTTGGATTTAATTATTTGATATGAAAGTAAAAGATTTCTGAAGTTTTTTGTAATTTTTTCACTATGCATTTAGATAGAATGACATATTTTTAAAATGCCTTTTAATTTAGAAATAGTGTAAAAAATATCATATAGTTTTTAAAAATGTTGAATACATCAGTGTGCACTAGTAGTAATGGTAGACAAACTTCTGGAGATGATTTTAAATTGAAAGTTCTATCAAATGATTGCTCAGATTCACAGATGCCCAGTGATTCCAATTGTTGGTCAAAATTGGTTTCCAAATTTGCAGTTTACATTTTCTTTAAGATGTCTAGTGTCTCAGGAATTATTACTAAAAAAGAAAACTAATACAACTACAAAATCAGGTTATGAGAATGGCTAATGTTAGTTAAATGCTTCTTGAGTCCAACAGCATACTAAACACTGATAGTCTTACCATTTATTATCCATGGGAATTTAAGCAAGTTATTTACACTTGTTAAGACTTGTTTACTTCATCCACAAAATGGAAATGGTAATAATACATGTCACATAATGTTACAGTGAGTGGGTATTAAGTCAGAAAATGCCTATCAGTGTCTAGTATGCTGAATTGAGTATGAGATTTAAAGCTTGGAAATGTGATATTGGACCCACTGTTATAACAACTCCAATATAGCGAGCCTTCAGTAGGTAGAAGCAGTACCTGATGTATTTATTTTCTACAGAACATATTTCAAATGTCCTTTGAACATAACCATTTAATTGATAAAGAATAAAATTTGTGTAAATTTCTAAATCTAATTGCTTATTTTCAGAGGAAAATTCTGAGGAAAAATAAGGTTAGAAATTTGGGTATGGTTTTTTTCCTACTTATCTGAAAAACTATGTTCAAAATGTATTTTAACTGGAATAGACTATGAATTCATTAAATGTATGTTATTTTCATAATACTAATGCAAACAAATAAAAGTTACAACCAACTTTATTTAGAAAAAAAGCAAAAATAACAATGGCTGAAATATTTAAACAAGGTTGATAGACCCCTAGCTGGATTAACCAAAAAACAAGAAGATCCAAATAAGTACAAGTAGAAATGACAAAGATGACATTACAACTGATCTCACAGAAATACAAAAGCTTCTGAGAGTATACAATTAACAACTCTATGCACACAAATAAGAAAATCTAGTGGAAATAGATAAATTCCTGGAAATATGCAATCTCCCTATGTTGAATCAGGAAGAGAATAAAACCCTGAATAGACCAATATCAAGCTTTGAAATTGAATCAGATTAAAAAATAAACAACAACAAAAAACTATCTGGACCAAGTGGATTTACAGTCAAATTTTGTCAGACATATCAAGAAGAGCTGGTACCATTCCTTCTAGAACTATTCCAAAAAATCAGGGAGGAGGGTCTCCTCTCTAACTCATTCTGTGAAGCCAGCATCAGTCTAATACCAAAATCTGGCAGGGACACAACTAGTATCCCTGATGAACATAGATGCAAACATCCTCAAGAAAATGCTACCAAACCAAAAGTAACAGCACAGCAAAAAGTTAATAGACCACAATTAAGTAGGATGTATTCCTGGGATGCAAAACTTGTTCAACATAAGCAAATCAATGAATGTGACTCACAATACAAACATAATTAAAAACAAAAACCATATACTCATCTCAATGGATACAGAAAAGATTTCAGTAAAATCCAACATTCCTTCATGATAAAAAACAAAAACAAAAACAAACCCCCAACACACTAAGCATCAAAAGAACACATCCCTAAATAATAAGAGCTATCTATGATAAACCCACAGCCAACATAATACTCATTGGGTAAACTGGAATCATTTCTCTTAAAAACTAGAGCAGGGTAAGAATGTCCTCTCTCATTACTTATATTCAATATATTAATACTACCAGAATTCCTAGCCAGAGAATTCAGGCAAAAGAAAGAGATCAAAGGCATCCAAATAGGAACAGAAAAAGTCATATTACCTGTTTTCTGATTATATGATTCTATACCTAAAAATCATTAAAGATTCTGCCAAAAGCCTCTTAGAAATGTTAAACAATTTCAGTAAAAATTTCCAGGATAAAATATTAATATACAAAGTCAGTAGCATAGCACTTATACTACCAATAGTAGCAGACCAGTAAGGTCCAGGCTCAGAGCCAAATCAAGAACACAATCCCATTTACAGTAGCTAAAAGAAGATGAAATATCTAAGAATACAGCTAACCAAGAGGAGAAAGGTCTCTACAAGGAGAAGTTCAAAACATTGATGAAAAAAAAAAAAACAGACACAACACAAATAAATGGAAAAACATTCTATGCTCATGGATTGGAAGAATCAGTATTATTAAAATGGTGATCCTGGCTAAAGCAATTTACAGATTCAACTCTAAAGGCCTTTGATGTTTACTTAAGGTTCATATCTTCAAAGATCGAACATTATACTACACCACAATAACCTCTAACAATTTCCTAATTTGAAAAATTAGGAACAACTTGAAAAAGTTTCATGTATTTATGGATATAATTTTGTTCTGCATCTGCTTTGACTCTTTTGTTTAAAAATTGTGTTATCATAAGTCAGGTTATCTTTCACTAGTCATTAGTGAGGTTATTGGCAATTTTAATCACTATAGTCCTATCCTAGTTTCTGCTCTGTGATTACTTGCTATATGTAGTACTTCAAGTCTGATGTGCTTTTTGATTGTTTTCCTTTCTCTCTCCTTCCTTCTTTCTTCCTGTGTTCCTTTTTTCTTGTTTTCCTTTTGCTTGTCCATTCTTCCTTCTCCTTCCCCTTCCCTCTTTCCATCCCTCCTCTCCCTTTTCTTTAGCATATGGTTAACTAAATAATATATTGTAGTCAGAGCATATTTCAAAAAAAATTTTATTTGTGGATAACATCAGCTTTGTCATGATTTTAAAGATGTAGCTGAGGTTAAAAACATTGCTTTTGGTATGCATGTATTCAACTCCATGTAGAATAAATAGCAGTAGCTTTATGTTTCTTTCTTGTAATTTCCCCTCTTTATATTACATTTCAAATTAACCTTTGTTCTCAAGTGGTTTCTGGAAGATATTTCACTGATACCAAGGCTAGTATCACTCAAAGTGTGTGAGAAAAGAAAAGCAATGGCAAGATTCTCCTGATATTTTAAGATTCTGGAGGGAAATTAAATCTCTCCGTGATATTCTTTGCTGCTGGTTGCTGGCAGTGCTAGCTGTGCCTCCCTATAAAGGCCTGTGTTCCACTATTATAAATTGTCAATGGAAACTGTTGTTATTTAAAATTGCACTTTTATCTCTCTAAGTTTCTAGCATTTTAAATATTTGGCTTTTAATCTTATGACATGTTTATAAACTGAGGCAAGGCAAAATAATATTTAAATAATTGCTAGGCTCCACAGCATGCAAACACGCTTCCTGCTTATCATTAAAATGGGAAGATTTCTGTGTTTATACCTGTAGCTATTTTATAATTTCCGTTTTCTCTGCCTTTCCTTTTTTGGAGCTCATTGCCCATTTTTACTTAGCTGGTTCTCTGGGCATTATGCCCAGCTTCAATTAATGTTTGTTTATTTTCATTTACTTTATTCAGGATAATGTTTTTAGCAGGGTGCCTTAGAAATGATTGTAATTAAGTAGCGAGGAATATATTTATTAAATGCATAAGTACATTAGGTCATCAGAGATATTTTGCTAACATCAGTTCATATAAAAGATGAATATATATAAAGTATTTTGTGATTTTTTAACCTGGCAATCTTTATGTGTTTAAGTCAGTTTAGATTGTTTCATGTGTAGATGGGTTAATATCCCCTTTATTTTATTCCAAGAGCAATCATGTGTTAATATCCCTTGGTATTTCACAGTTTAAAATGACAAGGGAAATGTGAGTTTTAAGCAACAGGTACTTTGGTTAAAGAAAGTGATTAGATTGATGTAAGCTAAAATGAGATGACTTCAATACTATATCTGTAAGGATTTGCTCAAGAAAACAAAAAAATACTCAAGATATTTTATCAGAAAGCGATATAGTAAAGAAATTGAAAGCTTGCTTATCATTTCCTAAGTAGAGAGAGAAAATGTCAGAGAGAATCACTTCTGGAATTCAGAAAATCAAGGACAATGATGAAGAAAATAAGAAAACAAAGTTTATTCAGAATAAGGATATTATAAATTTATTATTTGCACTTCTCACTATCGATTGTCAGGCTACATCTCAAATATTGCGGCTTAATAATAAAAGAAGCAAAATTTGTAGAAAACTAATCTGTAGTTGCAGTTCTATATACTTCAAGAAAACATTATGAGTATGTACAGCTATGTTTGAGGTGAAATCTTAATATATATTTGAACAAATCATAAAGAAGTATAAAACTGAGGAAAAGACACAATCATTAGAGACTATTAAAAACTATTAAAAAGTATTTATATTGGAAGAAATAGTACAGTAATATGAATAGAAATTTAATAACCACACAAAAGCAAAAAAGGAAGCCAGATGGCTGGAGGAATATTTCTCTGAATTAAATAAAAAAAATCAAAAGTTAAAGAGATTTCAGGTAATATTATAAAGATAAGATAAAATGGAAATCTATAGATATGATTTTTAATTCTTTACATGTATTATTTCCTTAAATTCTTTCTTAGCTCTGAAAGAGTCCATTTTTATATTAGAGAATCTTACTGAATTAAATCTAAGACCTGCTTTATTTCAAACATTCTAAGATGAGCCTAATCTTGACTTGAACACAGAGAAATTAGCATAAGAAAGAAAAGTTGAAAAGAAAAAAAAAGAATATTTTAATGCTATATATCTTCACTTCCTACCCTTAGGTTTTCTGAAATTTATGACCATTTGAAAGATAGAGAAAATGAAGTAGATATCAATATGCAGGATGTGTTACAAAGAAGATGGAATATAATTGATTTGAGCCAAATTTTCTTTTAATATAATCATAGCAGTAGGTAAACCAAGTAAGATAAAATGGAAGATAGTATCACAGGATCCTTGGGGTGCTGTTTTTCCAGCCAGAAACCTATATGGCTGGTGATGCCTTTGCCTGAGTTTTGCTCAGGCCCTCTTGACTGAGGCCTTCTTGGCTCATGCTGCAAGCCTGGATCCCATGCCTGCCAAGGGCGAGCCTGGTGCAGAGCAAACGAGGGGTATGTGAGCAAGTGATTTTGTGGTCCAGGCACTGTATAGAGCCAGGAACGCTGGCTGCTGTGTGGCTGGCTGCTCCAGGTGCCAGCAGGGGGACCAGGTCATCCCAACATCTGCTCAGATCTTAGCAGAGAGTACACCTGCAGTGGGAAGCTCTTCTCCACAGGCAGGTCATCTCTACTTCTCCCCAAGTCTCACTGAGTCTGAGAACTTTATAGACTTCAGAGGGGAGGAAGTGAATGCTGATTGGTCCATGTGTGGTCATGGGTGAGCCAGGAAAAGTTCCATAAGTTCTCACTCTGGTCGGCAGAGCTGACAACCCAGCCCCAGTGCTTCAGGCTGTCCCAGGTCTGAAAGTGGGGCTTCGCTGGGGACCTGCTCTTTTCCACTCAGGAGTCTGTCTGCCTCCTCCAGCTGCTATCAACCTGCCATACCAATGCCCAGGTTGTTCATGCCAAGGGATGCCTACAGGCCTATGCCAATCTGCTTTCAAATCTGCCTTGGCCTCTTTCCCATGCTCCTCGATGCCCAAAGTCTGGAGGGGGCCAAGGCAGCAGGGGCTGGCATGTCAGTATTGCCTGAGCCAGTGCACACCTGACAGGGTTATGACGGCACCCAGGCTCAGCCACAAGTTTGCTCTGATGTTGGGGTGGACACTAGGAGCAAGGAGAGGCCAGGCAGCAGGAGCAGACAACTTTCGAGCTTGCAGGGGCAGGAGGGCTTCTGAGGACCCCCGGACTGCAAAGAGGCTTGGGTTCCCATCAGCAGCTGGGCAGCTGCAGCTGCCCCAAGGAGGGCAGGGTTCCCTTCCCTCCAACTCAGAAAACGGTCAGGCTTCCAGCTGTTCCAGGCTATTGCCACCTCTGTAGAGTGCGGGGCCTGGGCCACGCCATCCTTACCATAATCAGTGTCATGGCAGCAGCCACAATTGCCATTAGAACCTTGTGTGATTTTTAGTATAGACAAAACTGAAGTACTCATGGGAAAAAGATATTTGAGTATTTCCATGAGCTTCCATTACTAGAGACTTAAATCAGTGTTCTTATGCATAATTCAAACCAAAAAACCCTCTCTTCATGTCTACACATCTTTTTCCAAGTTGGAATTTCAGGTGATTTTCTGCTTTATTTTTGTTATTGTTTATCTCATTTATTTATATTTGTTCTCATTCAAAGGTTATCATTGTAAATTGGGTCTTCTTGGTAAAGCAAATAGAAGCTATGTTACCTGTGGGCTTTTATGAAATCTTATCCTTTCTTACACTCACCAGTTCACTCTTATGTTGAAAAGAATTTAAAAGTTACAAAACTTCTACTAGTTTCTTCTCCAGTATTCAGATCTGTCCACTCTTTCTAATAGTAATAATTCTATCTATTTCTACAAAATAAGCTTGAAATATTTTTATCTTTATAGTATGATTAATTTCTAGATTTTCAATATGAATTACCCTCCAATTAAAGACTAAGAAAGTTTTATTTATGAATAGAAAACATAATTCCTAATAAAGAATTAGCACAAAGTAACTATCATTATGTTAAAAATAATATTTCTGATAGATTATTTCTAGAACTTGTATGACTGTGAATAATCATATTAATAGTATGTTTTTTAATGACATATCAAGAAAAACAATGCACATCTGCATAGCTGTCAACAGCATTTTAAAAAGTTATATATTAATATTTACTTTTCATTTCTATTATAGTAGATTGAGTACATATACCGTTAAAATTATACATGCACATTTATACAGAATTGCCAAAACTTTCCTGGATTTTAAAACAATAGGAACATACTCATTAAATCAACTAGGGGAAAAAGGTAATTCTGTTTACAGATCTTATTCAGATTCATTCTAGAAGTGGTAGACAATAGAAGTAGGCAAGAAAAATATACAAAAAATATAGATATTAAGGTGCAGTAATGGAAGAATTTCAAATAAGAGGACACATTTGTTTCTTATTGAAAATTCTTAATATGGAAAGAAAACCTGTTTTGAAAAGAACATTGAGTAAAGACACTATTTAAAAATAATTAAATAGTTAATATTCTTTTTAAACTAAAAAAAATTATTAATTTGTTAACGAAATAAGGGCCATCCAATGTTTCTGCCTCCAACAGACTCAATATTATTCAGATGCTAATTAACTTCAGATTATTCCTTTGATTTAAAGGCTTGCCAAAAAATATTCCATAAGTTTACTGTCCTTTTACTGAAAAAAACTATCTAAAATATTACATACAAAACATACATAAATAGTACAGCATGGGGAAAATGTAATTTTAACTATCATTATTCTACAACAGTTCTCTGATTTTAGCAATATGTTTTATTACTATTATGCATTTCCTCTATTTAACTGTTTATTCTTTTTAGATTAGATATATCTAGTTTAATAGATGTACATACATTTTTAGCTAGTTTTTTTCATTTATCTCTGTAATTTTATTATGACTTTTAAGAAGTCACTTTAGTGAAATACAGTTGACATGGAAAAGCCATACATATTTAATATATATATCTCAGTAAGTTTGGGGATAAATGTACTTCTCTGAAATATCACCACAGTCATAATCATATACACTGCCTCTCAATGTTTCATCCCTCTAGCTGGTTTTTGCCATTTCTTATCATTAAAACAATTCTAGATGTAGATGCTGTTAGTTTCAAATGCATATGTATTGTCTTATTTTATTTTTTATTTTTTTTTTTTGTATTTTAGGTTTTGGGGTACATGTGAAGAACATACAATATTGTTGCATAGGTACACATGTGGCAGTGTAATTTGTTGCCTTCCTCCCCTTCACCTATAT
>PVKP010003838.1:0-10913 GCA_004027715.1 Plecturocebus donacophilus
GGGAGAGAGAGGGAGGGAGGGAGAGAGGGAGGGAGGGAGTGAGGGAGGGTGGCAGGGAGGAAGAGAGGGGAAAGGAACAAAGAAACAAAAAGGAAAGAAAAGAAACACTGTAGCTGTGAATTGACTCCAGACCAGAGTATGTTCTTTCTTCATCTGAGGTATTCTTAATACATTCCTAAAACTTCCAGAAGCATTTTCAACAGTTGAATGGCCCAAAGGAACTTCCATAATCTCCTCATCCAAAGGCCAAACTCCTTTGAGGGAATTTAAAGATATACCCTTAGGGTAGCATCCAGGGATACGGAACAAGAATGTTTGCTTTTCGTGCATATATCCCCAAGACTGTAGAACATTCCCCTTCTTAAGAATATAACCTTTCAAGATGTGAGGACAAAAGCAAAAGAAAGAAAAAATATTAATGTCTCAGCAGCTCGACTGTGCATCTGAGAAAGACTTGACAGGCAACTCGGCACATCAAGTCAATCTCATCTTAAAACCGAAATTCTGATGTCATATGGAGATGGCACACTGGCATTCACTGAGCTCAGGCTTAAGGGATTCTCATCATGCATGTGCAGACACTAGCCCTTTTTAGAATCTTGATCTGCCTTGTTGGCTGAGCACTCAACAGGGAGAAAGTAAGTAGCTCATACTGCGTGCAGAATTTATATAAAGTGCTTAAACAGAGATGTAAACCCTGAGTGCCTTGCCAGGCATGGTAGTAACATTCCTCAGCAGGCATCATACCCCTTAGCAAGAACCTTCTAAATGGACGCACAGGGAGAAATGTGGAGGTTCAGAGGTAAAGACAGTTGTTTTAACCCTTCACCAAGGCAAGCTGGTACAGGGATTGCCAGAGAAAGAGAGGTGGCAGTGTTTAACCATTCCAGTTCTGGAAAAGTCCATCCATCCCTCCTCCACCCTCATATCACCACCACCACCTCCTCCTCTTGCTCAACACAGTGCTTCAAAGGAGCTGGGTGAATGGGCGAGTCTTGGGTGATGGGAGTGAACACAATCTCCTGCTCCCTGGGCCACCTGGATTGCCTAATAGCTGTCAACTCATCCTCTCTGCGGTGGGGCTTCAGTGTTGCCCTGAAGAGCGCAGTGCAGCGGGTGGCAAGCCAGGGCCTTTGAACCTGGCCGTCTCCACTATTGGGGCTTTTTCCCCCTCTTTTTCTGTCTTTCTCCAAACTTTGAAGATAATGAGTCTTAAACATTTGCAAGTAATTAGAAGGTGTGGCTGCCAAGGAAAAGTGAGTATTTTTCTTTTAAATGAGAAGAGTAGGTACTGTGCTTTTCACACATCTCTAATTATATCACATGTGCTTATTTGGTCTCTGATAAACTGATCTGGCCCTGGTAGGGAAACCACACCTAGGAAGTAATGAGCCCCTCCTGCAACAATAATAGCCATTAAGAGGCGAGAAGCAGAGTGTCACCATGAGTCAATCATTCCTCATTTACTGACAACTTCATCCCTCAACTTGCTTTTCAGCTTCAATGTCTGAACAATGGAAGGAAGGGGACTTTGTATTTTCCTACAGAAAAAGAGCAGATGATTTCAGAAAATACTGTATGAAGTCTCCTTTTATTATGCATGTAAACAATCTTACTGAAAAGTAAAGTCACCCTCTATCTCTAGGTTCATTTGTGGTACTTTTCATAGTGAGTGTGTGTGTGTGTGTGTGTGTGTGTGTGTGTGTGTGTGTGTGTGAAAGAGAGAGAGAGAGAGAGATGAAAGGACACATACAATTTGAAATGTGAGCAATACTTTATTCTGCATTGCTAATGAAGAAAACATCAGAAAGGCTAAAGGAAACAAATACATAAGTAAATGGATCACTGGGATAAACCCCTTTATCCATATGAAATGTCCAACAGTGGCGGGAGTATAAATTAGTGCAACCATTGTGGAAGACAATGTGGCAATTCCTCAAGGATCTAGACATAGAAATTCCATTTGACCCAGCAATCCCATTACTGGGTATATATCCAAAGGATTATAAATCGTTCTTTTATAAAGACACATGCATATGTATGTTCATTGCAGCACCGTTCACAATAGCAAAGACTTGGAAACAACCCAAATGTCCATCAACAATAGATTGTATAAAGAAAATGTGGCACATGTATACCATGGAATACTATGCAGCCATAAAAAAACGATGAGTTTGTGCCCTTCGTAGGGACATGGATGAATCTGGAAATCATCATTCTCAGCAAACTGACACAAGAACAGAAAACCAAACACTGCATGTTCTCACTCATAGGTGGATGTTGAACAATGAGAACATGTGGACACAGGGAGGGGAGCATCACACACTAAGGTCAGTTGGGGGGGCTAGGGGAGGGACAGTGGGGAGTGAGGAGGGTGGGGAGAGAAAACATAGGGAGAAATACCAGATATAGGTGATGGGGGGATGAAGGCAGCAAACCACCTTGCTATGTATGTACCTATGCAACAATCCTGCACGATCTGCACATGTACCCCAGAATCTAAAGAACAATTAAAAAAAAAAGAAATGTCTAACAGCCACCTTCAAGGGTAAAAATAAAACTTATGGCTTGGACTATTCAATCATTCTCCCACTTGACCCATCAATCTCTCAGCATAAAGAAGATACAATTATCTCACCCTATAGGATTTGGCCAAGGTCCATGTAGTAGAACTGTCTTTCCTCCCCTATTTCTATGTTGGATACAAAAAGGACATTTCAGATCATTTAGTCCAATGCCTTCATTTCACAAGGAATAAACTGAGGTACAGAGAAAGGCTGTTGGAATGGCCCACGATCAAAAAAATCGGTTAACAACAGATTCAGGTCTTCTGGTCCCACATAGAAAGGCGGCCATCCTTGCCCTTACCTAGACCTTGCCTGTTCTCCAGTCCTTTAACAGGATGCTCCCAGCCAGCTGAGGGCCTTCACAGCCTTGCTGCCCATAAACCAGCACCCAAAAAGTGAGGTCATTAAACAGAGGCACTCTCAGTCTTCCATAGTGAGTCCTCTTTTGAATTTATAAAAGAAAGTTATCAGAGTAGCAAAATGCTCTTCTTCCTCTACTCACATGTATTGCTATGCGGTATCTCATCTATTCTTGGGATTGTGTTTTCTTACATCTTCTAATTGTCTCATTGTCTTTACCCTTTTAAAGGTGTGTGTGTGTGTGTCTGTATGTGTGTGTGTGTGTGTATAAACATATATGCATGCATGTGTCTATCTAAATATATTTTTTCCTGTTCAAACTACTCGGCTAAGAAAGGTGCCTGAGAATATAAATAACACTTGTCTCACCTTTTTGAGTATTGACTTTAGACTATTTAAGAAGGATTTTAATCTATGAGCTGTTGACACAGCATTTCAGTTTTTCTCTGAAGGCACTTCTCTAAGACAAAATAAGGTAGAATAATGGCTTTTGGGGACAAGGGAAGTGGAAACTTATTTGTTTTTGTTTTTATAGGAACACAAATTAGAATAGGTATGGAATTCAAGTACCCTCAATCCCAGAGGTATCCAGGAATGCTTCATTCTCAGCTCATGGCTGGTTAATACCCTCTCTTCTGAGAAACATAGGAGTTTTAGTCATTTACAGTATTTGATTAATCTCAGAATTTAGAGGAAAACTCGAAAGACTTTGAAAGCAAAAAGGCCATATAGGGCTGGGTGCAGTGGCTCATGTCTGTAATCCCAACACTTTGGGAGGCCGAAGCAGGAAGGCTGCTTGAGCTCAGGAGTTCGAGACCAGCCTGGGCAACATAGTGAGACCTTGCTGCTACTAAAAATAGAAATAAATAGCAAGGCATTGTGGTGCCTACCTAGAGTCCCAGCTCCTTGCAAGACTGAGGCAGGAGGATTGCTTGAGCCCAAGAGTTCAAGGTTGCAGGAAGCTGTGATTGCACCACCGTACTCTTGCACTCCAGCCTGGGTGACAGAGCAAAACCTCGACTCAAAAATAAACCAAAAAACAACTAAAGAAAAGATCCATATAGTAATATATGCCACTAGATTAAAATCACAGGCTTCCAAGATGTCAGTCATGGTTTTAAACGTTTTACATGTATTAACTTATTTAATCTTTAAGATAGCCGTATGAGGTGGATACCATTATCATACCCAATTTCAAATGAGGAAACTGAAACACAGAAGTTAAACAAAGTTACACTGATCAGGACCGAGCCTGGAAGTCGAGCCTGCACTCTGCATTCTAACATACTACCCCCTGCAACCCACCTGCCCAGTGAAAAGCAGGCTCCATTCAAGAAACCAGGAATAATCAAGTTGATATCCCAGGAACAGAAAGTTCCTGGAAGCCCCAAGGGCCTCTCCTTTAAACACTCTCACCTACTCACACCCTGATCTAAATTAGGTTTGAGAAATCCAGGTAAGATCAGGATGCCTACAGGGTTGGAGTTCTTGCGGAACAGTGTATGTGAAGAGGAAGATGGTCTAATCCCAATGCCAATTTGTTCCAAAGAAAGAAGAAGTCTCGATTTCAGGGGCTTGCCTCTCTAGCTCTCCAGCATCAATAGACTCAAGGAGTCGCCAATACATTTTGAAGATGAGATGAGTTCCTGTCCACTTTTAGGAGGTGACCCAGGACACTTGAAAACCATTCTTCCAGAGGAGGAAGGAGCCTGTGATGTCCCTAAATACAGGAGTATGTATACATGTATACACACACACACACACACACACACACGCTACTTACTTAAGCTCATTTCAACAGAACTCTGCCAAAGAAACAGACACAGAAATAACTCAACACAGATGAGCAATAATAAACGCGGTAACAGAGGAACAAGATACTGCAGGGATCTAGGAAGACAGTTCATGAAGAAATCACCACCCCTCCTCCCACCCACCCCTTCCTGAGAAAGGGAGGCGTTTGATGCATGGTATTTTTCTCTAGGCACACAATGGAGTTAGGTAACTTTGGAAAGAAAGGTAATTTAAATAAGGAGAGGTTTGATGAAGTAAGTTAGTGATGTACATACTTGGGTGATGAGAAGATAAAACATGTTAACAGTAAAAAAAAATATGAGTTCATCAAAAGGAAGAGTGTGCATGTACTATATTTCAAGATATTTCCACCTGTATCAGTCTTAATCAAAAAACATGGTTTGGCATGTTGCTTAGGTGTTTTAAAATTTCCCAAATTTTTGGTAAAGAGTTTGTCAAATTTTATGCCACTTACTATCTTTATTAACTTAGGTAACAAGTACACCCACCAAAATAAGATGAAAGAAAAAAGAGAACAAATATACCCATATTCAGATATATATTTTAAAAGAATTAGAATATAAATAATTTCTTTATCAAAGAAGGCGTTTAATAAATGTACTAATATTACAAAGAATAGTACTACTAAATATATACACAAATTAACTGGCATCATAATATGCCCTTTTACCTCTTATAAGTTGTATGAAATTTTAAGATTTTCAGAAAGAAACCACAATTCAAGCTTTAAAACATAAAAAGCTTAAAACTCTCCTTTCTCCTTCAGGCTCTACACATGAAATTTCATGGGTTAGAGACCACATTCTAAAGCTCGATGTAGATTTTTAAAATACTATGCCAAATTTTTAACCTATATCCTTAGACATTTTATTTTATGGACCATTTTAGCTTCTATCTCATGGATGTTCACTGTTTCAGGAATCTATTTCTAAGAATGGAGTGGGGAACTCACGGTCATTATTGGAAGACTTTTGGGGGGCCTTTTATAACAGACATTTCTATTTGACTCTGACAGTACCATGAGGCATTTTTCAACTTGACTCTTCAGAGTTTGCTCAACCTAATAAAAGTCTTCCTATCTGTAATCATGCATTCTTCTTCAACCAAGGAAGATCTTTGTCACATTAGAAATAAACAGTATTTTGTTGTTGTTGTTGTTGAGACAGAGTCTCAATCTATCGCCAGGCTGGAGTGCAATAGTGTGATCTTGGCTCACTGCAACATCTACCTCCCGGGTTCAAGCGATTCTCCTGCCTCAGTCTCCTGAGTAGCTGGGATTACAGGCGCATACCACCATGCCCAGCTAATTTTTGTATTTTTAGTAGAGACAGAGTTTCACCATGTTGGCCAGGATGACCTCAATCTCTTGACCTTGTGATCCACCCACTTCAGCCTCCCAAAGTGCTGGGATTACAGGCGTGAGTCACAGTGCCTGGCCAACAGTATTTTTTTTAATGCAATTCTTAGTATTTAGCTCGATAAGGTGGGATGACTTGATTTTCAGGTTCAGTAAGAGCGATGTATTGTTTAAGCCATTTAAGCAACATGTTTTAATAAATAAATTTTACTACATTTAAAAGTTAAAAAGGAAATTAATTCTTCAAAGAATTGCTTGAACCCAGGAAATGGAGGTTGCAATGAGCTGAGACATGCCACCGCACTGCAGCCTGCATGACAGAGGGAGACTCCATCTCAAAAAAAAAAATGTATTTGATACTTATTAAATAGTCATTAAATTTCAGAAATGCCAGATTAGAGACTGGCAATCTTTAAGGTCCCTTTTAATTTTACACCTCATAGATATAAAAATAATTAAAGAGAAACCACTACTCCCCCTACTTTAAAGTTGAAAACTTTAGCCCCTTCTAGAAAAATCATTTCTGTATGCCTTCAAGACCATACACATCTGAACAAGAGAAACTGCCACACTATTGGAGACTCAGAATTGTCAAATCCAGCAATGTCACTGGGCTCTCCCATGCTGAAGTACCTCAGTCAAGGCCTAAAAGCAACTATTTTTCAAACACAGTTTCGAAAATTATATAATTATAATTTTTTATAATTATAAAATTATAAATATAATTTTAAAATTCTGTTTGTGGTCTTTCTTTCTTTTATTTCAAAAATATTGAAATGAATCTGACTAAAGCTTTTTATACTAATGGCAAATTTTATTTTTGGCTGTATTTCAATAAAGATACTTGTTTTCTATTTATCTGAAAGGTGGAAAAACAATCATGTTTTACTGATTGGAAATTTATTTATGTGACTTACAAAAACTCAAGACCTGATTTTAAGATACTCTTTGTATTAAGTTTAAAGTTTTAAAAGCATTATGCTCTGGAAAACAAAGGACCACTAAAGGAGATCTGGTATGTTTTAAAAGCAAAGAGCTACAACATCAGGCGCTCTATAGGACCAACACCTAGAAATCATTTTTGCATAAACACACATACACACACACGCACACACACATACACCTAGGTATCAGTATCTCACACACACACACACACACCCCTAGGCATCAGTATCACACACACATACAAACACACACACAAACACACACACACACACCCCTAGGTATACACCAATACAAGCATATATCCGCATATTAATCTCATCTGAAGATGTCCTACACTCATGAACTGTCCCTTCACTAGGTGTCAAAATAGATGCTATTCCCGGACGCCTAAACCAAGCTATCCTATCCTCCACATGACCAGAGGTATTTTTTGGACAATGCTCAGAAATCTGTGGGTCAAACCAGTTTCATGCCTATTGTCCTAGAATTTTTATATTTTAAAGAATTTGAAGTCTGAGCCTCATACTTGTATATTGTATCACTGTAAAGCTAGTGTATGGTTTTACATATATATATATACACACACACACACACACATACATACACCTAGGTATCATATATATATGTGTGTGTGTGTGTGTGTGTGTATACACATAAAATAAAATTTGGCTAATAGTAAATTCATGATACACACACACACACACACACCCCTAGGTATCATTTTTGCATAATGTGTGCATATGTATGTGTGTGTGTGTGTGTGCGTGTGTATAAATTACTATAGCATATTTTTCCAAAAGAACCTAATGTTTGAAGGAGTTGTTTTGTTCTATATGAAAAGCTGTATTTGTTTTTCTAGCACCCAGACCATGCGATAAAGTTTGTGCTATGTCTTACATTTTAAGGTGAAAAATGAAGTGCAGTCGGAACCAAAGGCAGAAACACACTCCGGGTATTTTAACTTTTACTCCAGGACTCTTTGTACTAATTTTTGGATTGTTCATCCATTTCTCTGGTGAACCTAGCAATCTTTTTGTTGAACACAGTGACTTATCTGCATAAAGTTGCTTATTTAGCGTCATAGACTATTAAACCTAAAAGGAGTGAAGAGAGTCTCATTGCAGGAGTATGCTTTTTACCTGCAGAGGAAGGAGCAGAGGCCCATGTGGGTAAAAGGCTTTCTCCTTGTCAAACAGTCCATTAGCTACATCACCCAACAACAGCCTCGATTTTCTTACTGCAAGCCTTTCTCTTAGAAGATTGGCCACTATAATGCTATTGTTTGTATCAAAAGGGCCAAGGCATTTTTCCAAAGAGTCTAACTTTCCCCCTACTGAAAATCCAGCTGATAAAATAAAATTTAAAATTGGTTAATAGGTCGGGTGCAGTGGCTCACGCATGTAATCCCAGCACTTTGGGAGGCTGAGGCAGGCAGGTCACTTGAGAGCAGAAGTTTGAGACCAGCCTGGCAAACATGGTGAAACCTCATCTCAACTTAAAAAATACAAAAATTAGCAGGGCGTGGTGATGGGTGCCTATAATCCCAGCTACTCAGGAGGATGAGGCACAAGAATCACTTGAACCCGGGAGGTGGAGGTTGCAGTGAGCCAAGATCATGTCATTGCACTCCAGCCTGGGCAATAGAGTGTGACTCAATCTCAAAAACTAAACTAAAATAAAATAAAATAAAATTGGCTAATAGTAAATTCATGATAGCTTAACAGTGTGGTTACGGTCAGCCTTGATATCTTATTATGTGGTATTTTTTAATATTTTGCTTTCCTTATAACCTAGTAGTTTGGACCCTTGAGGTTAATTGATTCTTCAAAAGTGCCTGTTTAATTTGCCTTAACATATGACCTTGTGGGCCTTTTCTCTTAATACTAACCAGTATTAAGAGATAAAACTCCAATGAAAAACAAAATTGACCAAATATACTAAACACGTTTTCACCAGGCTAAAGACACTACAGTCTCTCTGCACATTTTATCTGCCATGTTGTGTCTTCCCATTTCTGTTCAATGGTTTATAAAAAGAAAACTTTGTATCACATGCTAGCCAGACATTGCTGTCCTTAACTTTTAATGCGTATCAACAGTGCTGTAGGCACTAAACAAAACCCAAAGAGCAGCATCTCCCCTTAGCGTTATCTAAATAATAGATTAGAGAGCAGGTTGCACATGTGCATATATTTTAATCGATATGCATTTACTGCGGCTATAAATGATACTAAAACATTGCTACTCCCCAGGTGTCATTATCACCCACAATCACCCAATGGGCATTCTCCTACTTATGTTAAGTGTTCCTGAAAAGTTGCATGTAAATCAAATAATGTTAAATACTGTTGAGGAACCCATAACTTATGGAGAATCCTTTATGAAGCAATAGGTAGCATATTATTAACATACAGAAAATTGATTAAAAAATTCTGGCATTTTCTCTTGTAGTTACCTATTTTAAATTCTGTGAAGCAATTCATTTCTTCATTCAATATTGTTAAATTCTCACTATATACAATACAACATAGAAAGAGTACCCACTAAAAGCCATATATATCTATAACACAAGAGAAAAAGAAATATCTCCCCAAACTAACAATTAAAATAGAAATGGTAGAAAAAAATCGAAGTGAAAAAGAAAAACAGATATAAAATTTATAACGCATTTATACAAACTCTAACATATTTTTTATATAAATAAAGAGATAAATATCAGAGAGAAATCTGTGTATGCTTAGAGTGCTATTACTTCGTTTTAGCTCTCTGGCAAATATGTCTTAAAATATTTAAATCCCAAAATACAATTAGTGTGTGTCACTAGAAAAAAAAAAGGTAAGAAAAGCCCATGGCTGAGCATGGTGGCTCATGCCTGTAATTCCAGTATTTTGGGAGGCTGAGGCAGAAGGGTTGCTGGAGAACAAGGGTTTGAGACCAGCCTGGGCAACAGAGGGAGACTGTGTCTCTACAAAAAATAATTTTTAAAAAATTAGCCAGGAGAAATGGTGTAAGTCTTTAGTCTCAGCTATTCTGAAGGCTGAGGCATGAGGATGGCTTAAGCCCAGGAATTCACGGCTGCAATGAGCCATGATCACGACACTGCATTCCAGCCTGGCGACAGAGATCTTGTCCCTAAAAAAAAAAAAGTAAGAGAAAAAACCCATTTCTTTTTTCACGGGATATCTGGCATTGCTAACTCTGCCATGACATGTACAAGCTATTTGGGCCAGCTGGTATAAGTGTCTGTTAATTTAAAATAACCTGTTCGTTAATTGCTTTCAACCCAAGTCATTTCGTTCCTGCACTTTGAACCCTAAAGGTAGTTTGGAATAAATGCGGCTGGGAATGAGAAGTAATTAATGCAAGCAGGCAGCCGTGGCTGCAAGAGCCGGGGATGGAGTGGGGAGGCCTGGAACTGGTGTTCGTGCTCTGAGGAGCTGATCCTGCCGGTCTGTTGTCAGATCCCCCTCTCCCCGTTTTCCTTCTGCCGTGTAGTTGCAGGCTACCGCTGGAAGCGTCCGCCAAAGTGGGCAGTCCCATCAGCCCTCTAGCACACCACGTTGATCAGTAGCTAAGAGCTTCCCGGCAGTCACAGCCTCCGCTGCCACTGACGGCCACAGCAGCCAGCAAGCAGCTCTGCGGAATTCACTAACTGCCTCTCCACCTGCCGTCACCTGCTTGGGTCCCCCAAGGTTCTCCTTGTGGCTGATAGGCATGGTGATTGCTTGACCTTGGGCCTTGCAGCTGGCTGGCTTCCAGAAAGCTCCTCTGATGACAAGGTGTGCTGTAGCCTGTGTTCACGGCATTCGGGCGCAGAGCGTGGGATGCCGAAGGAAAAAAACACCTGCTGCCTTGCCCAGGGCCCCACTG